>JAAOAR010000414.1:0-74877 GCA_013395995.1 Fusarium pseudoanthophilum | reverse complement strand
TTATATATTACTAATATTATTATATAAACTTATAGACTTATAAATTAAGACCTTTATAGCCTTAAGTTATAGTAATTTTTCCTAACTTATAAGTCAGGGGGTTAGACTTAAATTAAGTTAAATGACTTGAATTGTTAGGAGCGTTGCCTGTGTCCTGTGATACTGCTACAGTGCAGCTCTACCAGGACCAGGTTATTGGCTTCCCGGCACCGGCGCTGAGAGCTGAAAAAGGCCATTTATTACATATAAGCAGGGACAAGGGTCAACATCTTAAGACAAGAAAGACATGATGCTCAGAGCCTGTTGATGGATTCTCGCACTCATTAAGCGAGTATTATTACCCACCTGTAAAGGCTTGTGATTGAGGTGCCATCCTTGAAAACGTTAAAACACAGGCCAGGTCTGTTCCAAGGCATTCGTTCATTTGTCTTCAATCCGGCAAGATTCTCCATCTGGTGCTGGCTATTATTATCACATATTCAAAACTCCGAGTCATTGTCATTCAGAAAACATGCACCGTTGAGTTCATGCAAAGATGTGTACTACCCTATGTGTTGCAACAGATGGCTACCTGGTCTAGTAGTTCAGACTTGCGTCGATGAATCTTGATGGAAGGGAAACCCCATTATTAGCAGCTGTACTCCGTGTCTTTTGGTCCTTTCTCGGCTGTTCCGTCTCGGTTCCTATTCATAGCCCACTCGCTTGCCACCGTGGACGCAATACAACCTCAGGTCAGACTGAGGCCAATGCTCTTGGAAAATCGAGGTTGCACGTATTGCATAGAATTGGAATGCAATGTAGAATATTCCAGACAAAAGAAGATTCCATCCACATGGCAAAGATTATTGAGAAAGAGACTTGGGATGGTGTAGATTTTGGAGAGCACCAGGAGAAATACGGCCTGCCCACTCAAGACTACCTATGTTAGGTACCTACCAGTAGTAAATGCCCAACATTCCCAAGCCATTGTTTCTGATTGTTTGAGCCATTGCGCTCATCAGCCACGACCTGATTCTCCACAGAATGAATGGCCTTGGATGTAGAGAATGTATTGTGGTTGTTAATTGGCTAGCGTACAATAGGTGGTTCTCCAGAGTGCTCTTGTCATCACGGATGAGATGGATTTCGACAGCACAGAGCACCCCGATCCATCTTCCTCAGCCATTCAGAGGCTCTCAAACCACAGCCTAGCCTACTACGTAGACAGGTGTTGCATTGGCCTAACATTACATAGACAAGAAACTAGACTATCCACCACCAACATCAGTTTCAGCTCTACCAGTATTACATTGGCCGTGCTGGTATCTCATTTCCCATACCTCAACACTCCGCTGGATCTCTGTGGTTTCCCGGCCGCTGTGTTCAGAATTGGAAACCCTCTGCAAAGACACAATTCAAAGCTCGCTCCGTATCTCTAAGTCTTCCTCCAAAGACAAAATGTCAACTGAGCAACGCCCAACTGGCGATGCCCTCATTACCTCCGAGGACCCGAACCACCCTGCAAACCTGATCCCATCGCTATGCGCAAAGTTCTGGACTCTGGGCTGGGTTACGGGAACAGGAGGCGGTTGCTCCATTCGAGATGAGTATGTTTATGTTTACCTTGCTCGTTCTTGAAATTTCATAACTTCTTTTTTTACCCCGCGACCCCGCCATGATGATGAGTTGGAGAAGGCAAATTTATTTTATTGCAAGACTCATGATACCGGTGTATACCCTCCTCAAGTCAATGGGGAAATCATCTGAAGCTTCGCTTGGGCATTTGCTATCGAAATAAGGAGCAAACGTTTCTCTTAACTTACACCATGGTCGCAGTGATCTCGTATACATTGCGCCCTCGGGCGTTCAAAAAGAACTCATGAAGAACACCGACATCTACGTCATGGCTCTTTCTGAGCAAGATCCTAACCACAACAAGCTCAACCAGCGCACCTATCTGCGATCTCCTCCCTGCTACAAGCCTTCTCAGTGCACCCCATTGTTCCTTGCTGCTTTCACCCGCCGAGGGGCTGGCTGTTGTATACATACTCACTCTCAATGGGCTGTTCTTGTGACCCTCCTGTTAGAATCTCAAGGCCCCGGGAAAGACCGAGTATTCGAGATCAACAACATTGAGCAAATCAAAGGCTTTGGCCGCGGCATGAACAAGACAGGCAACCTGGGCTATCATGACACCCTTCGCATTCCAGTTATCGAGAACACTCCTCATGAGGAGGACTTGACTGAGTATCTCGAAGAAGCGATGGATAAGTATCCCGACACATACGCTGTCCTCGTCCGCCGTCACGGTGTCTACGTCTGGGGTGATAACGTTCATAAGGCCAAGACTCAATGTGAGAGGTATGCAAGATATAACAACTCAATCGTAATCTGCGAATGATTACCTTACGCTGATATAACGTAGTCTCGATTACCTGTTCCAGCTTGCCGTTGAGATGAAGAAGCTTGGCCTTCCTTGGATCAGCGAAGTCGAGCAGATTGCTCCCCAGCGAACATAGTCGGAGAAGCAGTCAGAGTTGCCTACAAACCCCGGCACCTTGGTCTATGCTCTTGACGAACGGGTTTGCTTATCAGGAAGTTAGCCTAAAAGCCAAATGAGGCACGGCGTTATGTGAGATGATGGCTTAAAGAAAATCAAAGGATAGTCGATAGATGAATGTGGTCGATGACATGAAGATGACCAAAGGACGGAAACCCTCTTTGGAAGAATAGAGTATGCCACCGTTGCGGATCGTTCCTTTGGCGAGTTTTTTCGACGGGCATCATATGTTCCATAATCAGTTTACAGTGAACACAACTGACAAGACTAGCTTCATAGTTATGAACATAATGCTTCAACATAACATATCCGGGACGTTGTTGTTACAAAATTAATAAGTATCCAACTTATAACTCGTCTCTAGGGCGTTGCTGCTCAACAACACCAGGCTCCTCCCACATCCTCTTCTTGGGATTACCGATGTTGTCTTCATCACCCTCTGGGATATTCCCTAGCTCATCTGCCTCTCTCACAACGTTCACAATCTTATCCACCTCCTCCAAAACTTCGGCCTGCTGATCGGTGTCAACTTTGACGGTAGGCAATTCATCGTCCGGCAAACCCTCCACCGGAACTCCTTTGCTCGCTTGTCCAGCCTCCTTCACCTGGCCCTGCCCCGAGCGCGCGTGCATCACCGCACTGCCTGCTGACGTTCCCAATCCAAACATTAACCTCAGCGGTAGCCAAACAATCCACCACATCGGTCCATACAGCAGTCTTCTGAACAACAGCCAGCCGAGTGTACAAGCTAGCATGTAAAATGTCGTCTGAAGGTACCACGTATCGCTTTTCTGCGAGCGCAACAATGTGCCTAATAAGTCCTTGGAGCTCGCCAGCATTGTGTCCAGAGAGCCATACGACTCGTTCAGTTGCTTCAAAGCAGCGGAAGATTCCGTCAGAGTCTCATGTGCAAACTCGCTGCGAGCCAACTCCGCCTGGATCAGATCATGCGTTCGTCGTAGGGCGTTGGTCACCTTAGCACTCGCACCAACGTTCTGTTGGTCCTCTTCAGTGAGGCTCGATTGCTGCTTCTGAACGTTCTGCTGATGGCGTATAGGACGAGCTGTCTTTTCATCGTCAGGGTAAAGAGAGTTGGTCTCGGAGGTAGGTTGTGAAAATGATGTAAGGAGGATCTCGCGCTCTCGTCTTTGTGCCTGTGCGAGGCTATGTTTTGCCGACAGTCGTGCTTTTCGAAAAGAGAGACGGCAGCTACAGTAATTTTTAGACATAAATACCATTTTCCTCTCAGCGCAAACCATACCTTGCAAGCTCCTTTCCAATCTTTTCGACACTCTCTTTCAACCGGGCTCTGTCATGCTCTGCAACGCGCAGAAACTCCACTTCTTCCTGCAAAAGCTCATGCTCCTCTTCTCCATCCCGTAGAGTACTCGTAATTTCTGCGCTGAGTTCGCCGCTTTCGCTGCTCTCCTCGTCGGTGGACAGGGGCACAAAGCCAGGTTGGAATTCGAGTGTTGCGAGTCGATCGATAAGCTCTTTGAGCTGTGTTATCGTCTCTTGCAGAGCCGTCAAACGCTCCTGCAGACCCTCGAAAGACATTTCTAGCTTGTTGAGTTTGTGATAGTATGCTGGTGGAGAACTGTTAAGTACCTAATGTGCAAGTCGATCTCGAAACGTGGTCCGTCATTATCATGACGTTGCAGTTAGCTGGGAGTTGCCCCTTTAGGGTGATATGCATGTACCGAGACGTTATCGAACTTCGAAATTTCAGCATCGCCAAACTGAGGTACCCGGCTATAGCTCTTGAGTGTGTTAACGACCACGTTCGACTCCCTTGCCAAAGCCAATTTCTCTCGAGTATTTCACGAGCTTGGCCTTTTCCTCGCCGCCAAGATGATCACCAAATTTATGACCGAGGTTTCGGCCAAATTCAACCCTTTCTCGGCCTGCGCAAAGCCAGCTCGTCTGTTTCTCACATTTCTGCCTCCGAATGCCCGAGCGAATGGAACAACAATCACGTCGACCATCCTACCCCGAACTTCAAAAGAACCCAGCTCCCTACGAGTGAAATTTAGTATGTAATACTACAACACTATTAGCTGTCCCCAAGGGGTCCAATGGCTAACGAGATGCAGAGGATGGCAAGGAGCTCAACTTCGACTGCCAAAAGATTAATATTAAAGGACTGGTGGAGGAGGTAGACCGACATTCGCGTCAACTGCAGAAGGCAGCCGACTTGACCGATTAAAATATGTGAAAAACACCGCTATACTGTATCACTCCGCACAAACGGCGTTAGGGAACGAACCCTGTACATTTACGAAACCCTATGGCATAGCAGGGATTGAGGGTCTTGTATAATATTACGACAATTGGCATCATTTTTATATATTGTTCTTGAGTATCTCTGCTCAACTTTTGTGAAGACTACATGTCTGCCGTACTTCTTCCTTTTATGCAAGATGGTTGGTCTATGGACACTTAGGCAGAGGCACCGCTGATGAAGAACCACTTGTCAATGGAAGCATCGATCTTCTCGGCGGGGACATCCTCGTTGGGGGGCAGAGGGGGAAGCTGGTCAGGAGAGACACGAGCAGGAGAGTTCTGGACAGTGACGTTGGTGCTACGCAGACGTTAGTATCAACTGTGTCAGGAAGACAGCTTAGAGACTTACGTGGAGACACCGCCAGCAGGGGTCTTGCCAGTGATGAGACGCTCCCAGGCCTCAGCACACTCGCGGACGACGTCAAGGGCGTAGCTTAAAATTGTCAGTCTTGGGCTCACTGAGCCGGAATTTGAGAACTCACCTCTTGTTCTTGCACTCGCCAGTGAAGGCAAACTGGTTCTCGGGCTTGCCATCGGGAATCTTGTAGATACGGAACCACTCGTTGGTGGCACGGAGGAGACCGGGAAGGTGTCGCTCGACATCCTCAACGTCGTTCAGCTTAGAGGCGAGAGGGTCGTTGATATCAATGACGATGACCTTCCAGTCAGTCTCCTCCTCGTCGAGGAGAGCCATGACGCCGAGGACCTTGACCTGCTTGACCTGGCCAGTATAACCAACGAGCTCACCGATCTCGCAGACATCGAGAGGGTCGTTGTCACCCTTAGCCTTGGTCTCAGGGTGAACGGAGTTGGGGTCCTCCCAAGTCTGGTGATCGAGTTAGGGGTGACCACGTCAGATTGGGGTAAATAATGAGCATACTTGGGGGAAGGCACCGTAGTTCCAGAGGTAACCCTTGTGGGGGAAGCAGTTTCGGACGTATCGAAGCTTGCCCTTCTTGATATCCTGCTTGATGGGGTTGAGGAGCTCCTCCTTGGAGATCTATAGTGAGGGTTTTGTCAGTATTCATGTTTTGCGTTCGTTTTGCCGGTCTGGGGCAACGGTTGCGCAAGGAGGGGGGAGGGGTAATAGAGCACACGACAACTGTAAATAAAGCAAAGCGTGTCGAGGAGGGAACAAGACAGCAATTGATGTTGACCAGTAACATACCTCGAGCTTGGCATTGGTCCATCGAGGAATCTCGACAACCATGTTCAGGATGGTCTGCTCCTGGTTGGCGTAGAGAGGAATATCATGGAAAGGAGAAACGGGCTGGCCATCCTTCTCGATGTAGACTCGGTGCTCGAGGGTGTTGGGAGCCGCAACCTTGCGGACGGTGTAGTTGGAGGCCATGTCGGGCTTCTGCCTTGAAACGGGACCTGTTGGTGAGGATGAGGAGGAAAAGTGTCGAGCAATCTGAGCTGTTCGACGGGAAGAAATTTTGGAGGTTGACGTAGCAGCAGAGTGAGAATAAGAAGAGGATGGAGGGGGCGGGGCACCACTGGTAATGACACTATTGCTCCCGCCGGGGCCTGCAGCGGCAGCGGCAGGGCTGCGTGCTGCCAGCGATGCCATGTAATTGGCCCGGCCAGGCACTCGGTATGGCGACAGCGACGGCGCTGCGGAGGGACTGTACAGCAGTGTCCCAGTGGCTGCGGTGCCTGTGACTGTACGGATAGTGCGCAACGACCTCTGGAGCAGCAGAAGCCGGGAACTTTGCGGCTGTAACATCAATACTAAGCTGGTCTTTAGGGGGCGGCTTGAAGTGGAGCAGCCCCGGAGAGAAGGGTGCAAAAAGGGAGAGAGGAAAGAGATTGGGAGGTTATATCAAGAGTATACGGTGAGAAGAAACCTTATGCCTAGGCCTTACACCGCGGTCGTCGGCTGTAGCACAGGGCTCCAAGAGAAACCGAGGTCGTCTTTTCGCGGGCACGGGAGTTGGTTTTCGGATGGTTGATATGAACCAGAAGCTAACTGGTTCTGGATATCATGATGGGTCTCAGTTGTGCTAATTTGATCCTCATCTCCATGCAACACGGCCGACAGCCCGGAGACAAGTCATGACCCGATGAACCTACGTAGTAGTAGTACGTATTTTATTACACTTGCAGCTAAACGGATTGAAGTAATGTCTAGGCCCAAGGTCCCTAGGGCCCTCTCATTAGTAGTTATTTCACGATGATTACTGTGAAGACAATTAACGTATTTATCTTTCGCTCTGCAATCAAGCCTTTCACGAAAATTCCTCCATCTCCGTAACCGGAACATAATGAATCGTCTTATTGTTAGGTGCAACACCAAGATGCAGACCCCATCCATCCACACCGTTTGAAAAACCAGAGCAAACGATGCACCAGGACCCACGATACTGATCACCTCATATCGATTGGTGCTGAGTGCTTCAACAATGGATTGAAGATGAGCCTAAAAGCACATAGTTTGCGCCACGAGCCGGTTCATGGTCGCTCTTACACCCAAGCAAGCCAAGGTGCAACATATTCACACTACGAACCTCAACATGACACCATTTTATTACACTTTTGATAGACACGCCTATTCTGATTCAACTAACGAGACTAACTAAGCAACAATCAAAGGATATAAACAGACAGCACTCACAAAAAAGCCTCTCGGTACCCCAGACTTATTAAACTTAGGAGCTAATCCCTCGGCACGCAAGACAGACTGCGATAACAGCAAGTGAACTTTCTCGCCTGCTCAAGAAAACGAAACTTATCGAAACAAAAGCCAATACCCGAATCGACACACTTGTTAACTATCCTGTAATTGCCCACTTAGCCAGCGACCTCAGCATAGACAGAGGACTTGGTACCCCGTTGCTCCAAAGGAGAAGTGCCGGATTCAACTGTGGCTGCCTCAGACTGGGCAGGAGACAAATTGCCCTCTGAAGCCAGAGGCTCCTTTCCCTTTCCCTCAAGGGTTGGCGATTGGTTTTGGACTGGAGTAGAAAAGCCCTCGGCCTCGGGTCGCCACTCCCGAAGGTCATCCTCAGCATCGTTGAGGATTTGGCGTGCCAGGGAGGAGTGTTGATAAGGCACTCGTGTATCGCCAGGAACCACAGGCGAATCGTCGAGAAGCTCCAACAGACGGCGGCCATGTTTGGCTAGCATGATCTGCTTTTCGGCACGCTCGATGGTTGCAGCGAACTCGGCAACATAGGCTTCCTTGAGCTTTTGTCGGGTCTATATGGAAGGTCAGCCCTGCTCAAATGGTTGATGAAGCGAAGCTAGTCACAACTCACGGTGTTGGTCAATTGGGCCTCCGCTACCAGGTTCTCAGCCTCAGCCCTCACCAATTCCTGCTCGAGGACAGGCAGTCTTGTGCTGCCAGGCTCCTTTAGCTTCAACTTCTGGATCTCGTCGGCAATCTTGTCCTTTTTTTCGCGGCTGGGCTGCACGCTCTTCTCTGTGTTTCGGATAGCCTTGAGTTCGGCGCGAGAATCGTCAAGAGCATGAGCATATGCGTCCTCTTGCTCGCCCATTTCACTCAGGATAACTCCCACTTTATCCGAAATATCACTAATACTCTCATCTCCGGTGTGCTCACCCCATTCAGATAACTGAGTCGCGATGGAAACTCGCTCACGGCCGGCGGTCTCATGAGCGGTAATGAGGTTGTTCTCCGATTTGATGAGGCGGAATAGCTTACGGGACAGCTCAGGTTGAACCTGGCCGCGGAGTGAGTTGAAGGAGAAACCCGGGCGCTTGGCTCCGGCACCAGCGCCAGAGCTGCCCTTGGGTTTGTTGGATCGAATGGAGAGTGCGCGATTCCTAGAAAAGGGCTTCATGTCAATCGGACTTTCCGAATCTAGTGATTCATGGCGTGAAGAAGAGGTGTCGAAACTGAAGCGAGACATTGTATTTTGATATACAGTAAGGTTGGTTAAGGGCGCGACGACATATGAATTTTGACAATTGCTGAAGATTCCAACGGGAGCTTACATGTTGAAGGCTTGAGGAAGGATAACTACTACCTAGAGAGCCAAGGTAGGCAGGCGAATCCTTCAGGTATCGCTCAAGAGTAGGTAGGTAGGTATCTGCGACTCAACCAGAATGCACCTTCTTCCATATAGTCAGCTTTCATACCACATAACATTCTTGCCTTCCCCGCTACCTCCTCTGGAACAGACAAGGCCCAACACCTCCTCACACAATGGAACAGGTGACAGCTTACGGTGGAATAAGGCGATTCGAGAATTCAGCTGCAGAGCCGCTTTGGGTAGTAAATGTAAATCAGTGCAAATCGTCTGGGTCCGGGTCAGGTTTGTTACAAGGGGGATGGATGTAAGAGGTCTCCAGATGTTAAAGCTGCCGATACAAAGGCAGGGGTTGTGCAGGCTTTAAACAAGCAGAAGGGCCTGTTGAACTGACGTTGACGACACCAACACATCTTGGATCTGCCCTGCTTTCGGTAGCACAAGTACATGTTTTCAGCTGCACCTACGCTCACATTTGGAGTAACTCGCTGTATCTGTCTTAGAGAGCCTTTGCATGTCCGGTGGCGGAATGCAGTGTGATGTCATGAGCTCTTCTAGCGACGATCCAGCTTTGCGGGACACTCCGCACCCCGCCCAGACGATACGTCAACAGGCTTTCCAAATGGAAGAGCTCCAAATGACAAAGATCCGTGGCTCCCGGGAAAGAAACACGAGGCTCAGCCTTTCATGTAAGGGACATTGGTCGAATAGCATCTTGATATCCTTAAGTTGACCTTTCTCTACTGTCACAGCTTATGATTTACAGCCCATTGAGCCAAAGCCATCTCATTGAAATGCGCTACGTCGCCTGTTCCTGTGCATGAATAACGCCCACCCTGTGTCCAATATCTTTAACCAGACAGTTTCCCCCAAAACCTTGCCCAAACAGTCATTAGGTTCTCATCGATAATTAATAAACACAGCCCGCCAAGTACCGCATGCTCTGCACAACGTCATCGTCTCTAATTACACCCACAATTCAGCATTGGTGCCTTCAGACGATCAATAGCGCTCATAGACAACAGTGCCACTGTTTCGTGGGCTGTGGCTGTAGGACCGTCTAGAGACACTGGTGTAGCTTGCTCGGGGAGAGCGTGAGTGATGATGGTGATGGTGGTGATGGTGATGATGGCCTGTGTATCGCCTAGAAGGTGTAATCTCTTCGTGATAGTAGTACTTGGTCCTAGGCTTGGGTTCACTGCCGAAACACATCCTGATGGTTGTTTGAGGGTTTGTTCGGCGAGGGTGAGACTGGTCGTAGCTGTGATAGGACAGGATTAGTCGAACGAGATCGTCGAAGGCACTGCAAAGTGAGGCCCTGATTGATCAGCCTCAACTTGAGATATTGGTTGTTAAATTATAAATGCAAAAGAATGTGTGAGGCTTTGAGGAGGGTTCTCATGTTCAATCTTATACCGGTGCCCTGGTTTCCTTTGCCCGGTTTCTTTTGACTAACCCATGCTGTCAGAACCTGGCTCAGACAAGGAGAGGGCCCTCAGCCAGGGTGGCCACTCGCAGCCTGTCTCGCCCACCCATCCCAGGCTCAACTGGGAGACACAGTCCCTCCACACGCACTTGGCGTAGTACCAAGCCCGTGTTAGAACCTGGCAAAGTCTTTACAAGAGGCTATCAAAAGAGGCTGGGCCTAGCTGGCCTACGGAGTTGTCCGCCTCTACGGATAATGGCTTGGATCCTGTCTCTTGGTGGTGGCTTTGCTGTATTTGTCAGAACATAACCAAAGTCAAGCGAGTATTTGACTGTCATCTGATGTTTCTTGCCTCTTGCAAACTGGAAACCTAGTCCCATTTACTAATATGGTCCTTCTATTTTACACTTTTACATCTTTCCCAGCAGCTGCTTCCAGACTCCTCATCATGTGAAGGCCAAGACCCCTCAATCAAAAGACATATTCCTTTTCTATTAAAGCCTCTATTTCTTGGGCTTAAATCCCACCTGCACCTGGCCCAATGCCCAGGTAGTGACAAACACCACCATGGCACTGGCAAAGATGACCAAAGGTTTTCGAAGAGCGCTCGAGAGAGGCGCATCGTAAGAGATGACGAGTTGACGGTCTCGGAACTCGTCGACCAGGTTTCGTGCCTTGATGCTGACTGCTGTTCTGCCGACAGTATCGAGGTAGGTTCTGGTCAAATCAACCGAGGTAGATACAATCGACGATTCGGGAATGTTGGTGTGGAACTTGACGTTCCTGTATCAAAGTTAGCAAAGGCACAGATAGTGCTTGGACTGTCGGCTTACTCGGCGCCTTCTGGAAGGAGAACATTGACGTGGATGTGCTCATATTCAACGCCTTCTGGCTGCTTGGGGCCTTCGATGAAAGGAATTCGGAGTACGAAACTACCAGTGGCGGTCTTTCGCAGGAAGTTAGAAGCATCGGAGTTCCATCCAATAGTGAAAGGGTATCTCCATCCACCAAAAAGAGGGTATCTCGGCTTCAGAACAAGAAGAGCGTCTCGGTTGTCGGTTCGCCAAGTAGACGTCGTGACGTTGCCGATCACATCTGTATAGTAGGCATCCACGCTTCCGCCCGGAAGAGGAATTCGCAGCTGGTCGAGGTAATGCGAAGGACGAACTCCTGCAACCCCATGCTGACGGTACAACGAATGCTGAGAATATTTGATTCGGTCGAAGTTGTCAGAGAGGTTGGCGCCGCCGTGATACATCTCGTAGTGCTCCTCAAAGGCGATGTTGCCGCCCCAGTGGCTGACTTCAACCAAACGGTCGAGCTCCTTGACATGAATAACCGGTTTGGTAAACTGAAAGCGAACGTTGGCAGGAGAGACAGCACCGGCGGGCTTTTCATCAAAGGGACCATAGATGAGCTTGGTGCCCTGCTTTACAGGAAACTCCTTGACCTCGCGACTGCCTGGAAGCTTTGTATAATCGGGGACATCGGCCGAAGCAGCCTTAAGCTCAGTCTTCTGCTTCTTCGTGATGTAGGCAGATGGTGCATAAACCGAAAAGTTGAAGCTCAGGTATTGGTCATCGTCCTGGGAAACGGCCGCGGGGAGAGGAGTGTAGGCTTTCAGGTAATAGTAGGTGATTCCGAGTGTTTGTTGGGCACCAGGCTTGAGCGGCGTGGGCAGTCGGATACGATAGTACTGAACATCACTATATCGCACCATTAGTCTTGAACTGCAACATAGCCAGGCTAGAAGACACATACCTGAGAGGATCGTACTCGACAACCTCGGCCGCGAACGGTCCGGCGTTCGCATCCTTACGATCCTTAACCTCGAAACCTCCTATACGAGGAAGCTGTTCGGCAGTAAATGGCACATAGTATTCTGTCTGCGGCTCCTTTGCAACGTTCTCGACGAGGACATTGATCTGTTCCTTTACGTAGGTCTTCTCTAGAGAGATTACGTGCACCAAATTTGCGTTCTTGAAAACCTGTGGAGGTTTAAAGTCGACGGGCAGGATGACCTTTGATGTCTTGGAGTCTGTCGTTGCGCCAGCGAGTCCGACGGATATGAAGCTAAAGAGCGCCGTGGTGATGGCGAAAGGCTTCATGATGACGGCTTAAGATAGTGATAAACTCATCTATTGAGAGATTCAAAGCTGTCAAGAATGAAAATCTGTTGTGGCCGTGTACCGCAAGGTAATTGTGGTCGAAGTTTGATAAATGCAAGCTCGCAACTCTCTAGACACCTAAACTTCTAGACCCTCCTGAGACAGGGCAGCTCCCCCAAAAGCATACGTTGCCCATTTGGCGCGTCAGCGGAAGCTTCAGGGTACCTAGGTTCCATAGCTTAGTAGCTTGTCTAGGTACCTAACCAATGAAAACGTGGCTAGGTCGCAGCTCGGGAGAATCGTAGTGCCGGGCCCGGACTCCCGGCTTAACTAAGGTACCTTATGTAAGGTAAGGTGCGTTCCAGGTTGGCCCACATCCTGATGAGGCGAGAGATACCTGAACGGCAGAAGAACCATGTATCTAGCCTTGGAGACCCCCCCACGAAGGTGGCTTACTGGGACCTGACATCATGTTACCAAGCTGGAGTTTCAACTGCCCAGAGTGGACGCGGCCGACCCCCATGCTCCCCAGCTCATGAAGGTTGGGAGCAGTGAAACATGTGCCCAGTCGGGGTATCATGAATTTCATCCTAATTGTGACTTCGAAGAGACGGCATTAATCAAGAGATGCAACTGAAAAAACGCGATTGGAACTCTAATGTGTTGTGACTTTCAGTCAGAATAACCACTAATAAAGACCAATGGCCCCTCCATCAACGGCCCGACAAGATAGGCTCCAGTTGGAATTGAGGAGAAGAGACACCTCAACCCACACGCATCTCAGGCCACGAATGTCTAAGCGCGAGGTGCCTGAGTTCTTGTTCTGGCTAGTATCATTGTTGAGGAGAGACGTCTCTTGTTTGCTTATTACTTCCTTTTGCAACGAAGCGGTCAATCGAGCAACCTACGAAGGGTACAGAGGTGGCTCAGCTGCCTAAGTACCTTAGTCAAGGAGAGCAGACACGAGCGTTCAGTAGAAACCAGGTGCAGGCCTACCTACTACGTAGCACCTATGTCTTGGATACATACTTACTATATACCTAGGTACTAAGGTACTATAGGTAGTTGAGGGCCAAGACGGCGGAGACCTGGGACGATCTGGCTGTTAGCAATTGGTCACAAGATATAAGATAAAGTACATGTCAACCTTTATTTGCAGGTAGATGTACTTTGCTTCTGGCCGATTGATGACATGAGAAGACAACTAATAAGTCAATTCCCTGCAAATCTCCCGCTCAATGGGCCTGTCCTGACCTCGACTCACCTCAATTTACTTCAGTCCAGTCCCGACAAGACCTGCTAGCACCTACCTTACCTACGTAAGGTGCTTTTTACTCCACCTCCCTTCCATCCCATCCCATCCCATCCCATCCCATCCATATATGGGCTGCTTTAAAAACCCTGTATCCCCCTACCTACACCATCCACCTCATACTCCAATCTATTCTACATTCTAAATTGTGTTTCTTTTCCTTTCGTGAATACGTCTCTCACCCTACGAAAGTTTCCACGGTGACCTACGCGCTACGAAACTTCAACAAGACACTACCCCGCCAAATCCGAACCCCGCCAAAAGTCAAACCTCGCTCATCAAAATGGTCGGTCTTGGTCCTCGACGTCCTCCCTCCCGAAAGGGTACGTATACTCAAATGCTATCACTTGTTGTGTTATGACGCGCCCCGCGACCGAGAAACTCTATGACTCGTTATTTGGGAGCATCAATTGCTGCTGGCCACGAGCTGTTGCTTGTCTACGAAGAGGAAGCTGCAGAACCAGCAAAATGCGCTGCAATGACGATGTTTCTCCATTCTTTGCAACATTCCTGGTGACGAACCTTGGAGACAAGACGAAGTCGTCTTCTAGAGTCACGAAAGTGGAAGAAAACCGTCGTGCGAGATCGAGGGCAATCCCCATTGGCTCTTTGGGCTTGGCCAAGAATCGGCGACAACAATGATAATCGACTGTGCATGCGACTACGACCTCAAGTTTCGGGGGACAACGAATTTGCAGACAAATTGTATTACGTGAGCTTGTACTTCGTGGCTACTGAATGCTATTGGGTTTGCCAGCTGGCAATCACTGTCCTACTGTCAGAGTGTAGATGCAGTGCTTGTTCAGTGACCATGCAGCACTGAAGTCAAAATACGGTGCCCTTCTGTTAACCTTTCTCTCTTCAGAGTCTCTTGTTTTTCCAACTACATCCAAGCAAAAATAACATCAGATCTCTGTTGCTAACGATTAATCATGTCAGGGTCAATGGCCGATGTCCCTAAGGATCTCGCCGATGAGATTCACAAGCTCGAGAAGCTCTTCACGGTAGAGCCCGCTAAGCTCAAGGAGATCACCGACCATTTTGTCTCCGAATTGGCCAAAGGTGAGCCCTACTGTTCTGTCGACTACAGGGACGACTATCTGACTCTCAATAGGCCTCAGTGTTGAGGGGGGTAGCATCGTGAGTTCGAAACAGACACCTCCAATCCTGCTTCTAACCAAGCCATAGCCTATGAACCCTACCTGGGTCATGTCATACCCCGATGGCTATGAAACCGGAACTTACCTGGCCCTGGACATGGGCGGAACAAACCTGCGAGTCTGCCAAATCACTCTGACCGAAGAGAAATCCGAGTTCGATATCCTCCAGTCCAAGTACCGCATGCCCGAGGAGCTCAAGTCTGGTACATCTGAGGAGCTTTGGGAATACATTGCCGAGTGTCTTTATCAGTTCCTCGAGACTCACCACGGGGACTGTAGCAAGCTGGAGAAAATTCCTCTGGGTTTCACATTCTCATATCCTGCCACTCAGAACTACATCGATGAGGGTATACTGCAGCGATGGACCAAGGGCTTCGACATTGATGGTGTGGAGGGCAAGAACATCGTGCCCATGTTCGAGGAGGCCCTGAAGGCTCGCGTACGCTGAACATCGCTCTAATATCCCAAAGAATCGCTGCTGATCATGCGAATAGGGCGTCCCCATCAAGCTTGCGGCTATCATTAATGATACTACTGGCACATTGATCGCTTCAGCCTATACCGATACCGCTATGAAGATCGGCTGCATCTTTGGTACTGGCTGCAATGCTGCTTACATGGAAGACTGTGGTTCCATTCCTAAGATCGCCGACCTGAATTTGCCTGCCGATCTGCCCATGGCCATCAACTGCGAGTGGGGAGCTTTTGATAACGAGCATAAAGTCCTTCCCCGAACTGCCTACGATGTGACTATCGACAAGGAGTCTCCTCGCCCAGGACAACAGGCCTTCGAAAAGATGATTGCTGGTCTCTACCTTGGCGAGATTTTCCGACTCATCCTTGTTGACCTTCACGATAACAAAGCCATCCATATCTTTGAGAACCAAGATATCGCTCTGCTACGCAAGCCTTACTCCCTTGATGCTTCCTTCCTGTCTGCTATTGAAGAGTACGATTTTCCTTTTTTTTTTTTTTTTTTGGCTAGGCTTACGCACACTGCTAATTTTCTGCTTTAGAGACCCATGGGAGAACCTTACTGAGACGTATGATCTCTTCGTCAAGAAGCTGAACCTGAAGCCCACACGCCCCGAACTGGAGCTCGTTCGAAGGACCGCCGAGCTCATCGGCACACGTGCTGCTCGCCTTTCGGCTTGTGGTGTCGCTGCTATCTGCAAGAAGAAGGGATACGAATCTTGCCACGTCGGTGCTGATGGCTCTGTGTTCAACAAGTACCCCTACTTCAAGGAGCGAGGAGCTCAGGCCCTGCGAGAGATTCTCGACTGGCCTGAGAAGACCGACAAGAAGGCCGAGGACCCTATTGAGGTTCTTACTGCTGAGGATGGCAGTGGTGTCGGCGCCGCCCTGATTGCCGCCCTGACCCTTAAGCGAATCAATGAGGGCAACATGGCAGGTATTCTTCATCCCGAGAACTTCAAATAAGCATGAGTAGGGATCGATTGATGAAAGGCGCGTGATAGGTATCAAAGGTTAATATTAGGATTGGACGGAAAACGAAGATAGACGCGGACTTGAAAATGAAAGCACGAATAGAGACGAAGGGTTTCTTAAAGACTATCAAGAAGCTTGTGCCACTGTCAGGCCTGGAATTTTTTTTCGATTGATACGTTCGTCTAGCCCATGAATGTGCAAACAGGCAGCCGGTATTCTGCGAAACGAAGTTAGCTTGATAGTGATGTAAAATACATGGGTATATCTTACTGTCTAGGGTCCAGTATCGTCTCCGTACACCCTCCCACTCTCCCTCACCAGCCTTTTCTAGGCCAGACATGTCCACATCACTCTCCTCCCACTCGACATCGAGCCCTGCATCGGCGCACTGCATCTCGACCACCTTGGTGTATACGTCGTAACAAATCTTTCTGTCAGCACCAAGGCCATTGAAAAAGCTAAACTTTCCATCCTGGTCCATGATGCCAATGATGCACTCAGAGAAGAAGTGACGTAGCTGAGAGTAGTCTTCGCCAAAGGTGTCGAAGTAAATGGCATCATAAACCTCACCATCTTCCAGTAGTTTTGGCACGACATCTTGCCACTTGCCCTTGTGCACCTTATAGGCGCCCTCTTCAGGGCCGCTCTTCTCCCAACTAGGGCCAAATTTGGATTCATCCTTGGAGAGGTGCTCAAGAACGCTTGGGTGTGCCTCGATGATATGATGGCGTGAGGGCTTCAAATCAGCGAACATACCATCAATGATACCCATGCCGAAACCAATGTTCAGGATACGTTTGCCAGGGGCTGAGTCGGGAATCAGAGCGGCAACCGACCGGCGCATGATATCGGTCTCCCATGCCATCATGACACCGTTGAGGTCAGAGTCGACGAGCTTGGCATCATCATACACAAGTTTCGAATTTAGATATTCCTCACTTGTGACCTGCTTCTCTTGAGCGTCGGGAGGAATGAATTTGGGTTCTTCTGGATGAGGGGCGGTGTCTTCAGCGGATACCAGTTGAGGAGCCTCTTCGCCATCTTGCTCAGCTTCCATCTCTTCGTCACCGTCATCTGAACCAGATGATAGTGCTTCATAATCCCCCATAAGAGCGAACAGGAGTTCCGCTCGCACTCCAGCCTCTACACAAAGGTTGTAGAGAGGCTTGCGGCCAAGCCTGAGGGCAAGGCACCCTGGTGTCTCATTGTTGCCATCGACATCGTTCCAGATCGCACCTCTCAAGAAGAGATCGTGAACTATCTCTTTAGCCTCTTCAACGGAGCCATCCTCTTCCTGGTCCTTATCGTCCCCAGAGGCAGGCCCGCAGGCACGGATAGCTGCATGTAAGGGTGTCTCCCCAGTCTTGGGGTCCTGAGCATTTGCCTTGCCGGTGGTTTTTAGCAGTTTCTGTAGACCAGTTCTATCGTGGCCCCAGGCATGGTGCAAGACTTCCCGAATATCGTCTGGGCAATCCGAGGATATGCGGGCCGGCATAGAATCATCGATTTTGGGAGCCATGATGAGGGGCACGAAATAAAAACTGTGTTGCGGGGTCGAGAGGCACGGGAGTTTGGAGATGGGTGGGCAATACCCGAGCCACAAGGTTTGAGCAACGAGTGTACCTGTTTATCTACGCATATGGTAAGGTTGAGGCCGATTTTTCGAGTTGAGGCTGTAAAAAAGAATCAAGGCCAAGTTTGTGCTAGGGTTGGATCTATACAAATCTGGAGTTCGATGATGAAGCATCCTGACCACGAAAAAATCGGGGCCTTCTGGATAGTGCAAAGAAAACAGAATATAAATCTTCCATTAGCTATGGCGAGGGTCTTTATTTGTTATGAAGTGTCTTTCTATATCAGCTACTAGTACTGATATCATCAAAGTTATCAATGTGCAGAGGTATAAACATCCACTCGCAACTTGAAAGTATAGGCACCTACCTCAGTACAGTACCTAAGTAAGGAATGTGTGTGATCCAAACCATTTACATTTTTTATGATTTTTTACCACGACATATGTATTACTCTAGGTTAGCCATAGCCAGGGTATCGAATCCGACACCGAGCCTCAACATATTTCTCCACCTTGTGTTACGGGCAGTGGGGGATTGTACCTAGGTACCTAGGTAGTGCAATGCGGGTAACATGCATTTACGGAGTACACGTGCATGAAATATGTTTTCTGAGAAGCCTAGGTAGGTGCCGACAGGCTCAATTGGCGAATAGGACAGGGTCAACTCACTTCCATGTTAGGTACTGTAGTCCATGCACTTTCAGCTTGTAAAATGACGCTGGCACATGCCTAGGTACCTACCTACGTTGCACACTGAGAAGCCCCCAGGGCCCCAAATACCTTAGCTTAGCTTAGTTACTGTACTGCGTAAGGTAGGCATTGAAGAACGGCCGCGGCGGACCCTCGCTTCAGCAGCACCAGTTTTCCTAGTCGGACTCCCCTGTCCCTCCCTAGCCTCCCGTCGCCATTAAGTTTCCTTCAGTGACGTGCACGTTCCTGTAGCCACTAACATGATTCGCCAATCGTCTCAGGTTCAGAGCTTGTCTCGAACAGAGCTCTCGACCGTGACAACACCAACTAAACCAATGTCGGCCTGTTGCTCCACATAACGCTCGACCTAAAGTCAGTTGCTCGACGCCAACGATAACAAGACAAAGCGAAGCGACAAAAGAGTTCAGATCAGGCCAAGCAAGGCGAGGAAACCTGGAAACTTTTCTCGTACCTGCCGCACTGTAATCGACTTACAGTGCCACGGTTACCTTGCATATTCGTTAAAACAGTTCGTCCATACCTGCCGACTCGGAAGCCCTGACCTGACCTGTTTTGTTACGCCTCGGTCATCTCGTAACTTTCGGCGACACCAAAAACATTGTCTCTCTTGCCCTCCTCTTCTCTTATTATCGTCACCAGGTAAGCCAGCAAAAGATCTGTACCGTCAGCATTCGTCGATTGAATTCTTCGGCTGCATCGTGGTCGAACGTCCCATATCTCTTCATCCATCATCAGCCTTTGCTATCAGTGCTCAATTCCTTAGATGTCGTATCCAGCTTCTTCAATGCGCACATGCTGATCGTCCAAGACCTCAAGACACGTTCAAGAACCTGGCTCAGCACCCGCGACGGCAAAGATCTTTCTGTCCGACCCGGCGTCGTCGTCATGAAGTTCGGAGAGCAGTTGCGCTCCAGCGTTATCCAGGAGTATCAGTGGTATTATATCGATTACGATGGTTTGAAAAATGAGCTCAAGGGACCTACCGGCCCTTTGAAGGCCGGCAAGGGTCCAGAATGGACTGAGGATGACGAGACGCGCTTCGTCGAAAGGCTCGAGTCAGAGCTCGACAAGGTTCACACCAAGCAGAAGGTCAAGGCTATGGAGATTTCCCGTCGAATTGCTGTGAGCGAACGCGAAGTCAAGGATGTGGTTAATCGCCTGAACGAGCGTGGACTTGGCGAGAATGGCCCTAGCGAGGAAGAGTTCATGCTTCTCGAAGAGGACCTCAGCGACATTATCGCCGATGTCCACGACCTTGCCAAATTTGTGCAGCTCAACTACACCGGGTTTTACAAGATCATTAAGAAGCACGATGTAAGACTCAATCCATTGAAAACCACGTACCCGTTGCCTAACGAACGTTCCAGAAAACGACCGGATGGCACCTAAAGCCCGTTTTCGATAGCCGACTCAAAGCCAAGCCCTTTTACAAGGAAAACTACGACGCCGCCGTCATCAAGCTGTCCAAGCTCTACGACCTCGTCCGAACTCGCGGAAATCCCGTCAAGGGCGACAGTGCTGCGGGTGGAGGCCAGGCCAACTTCATCCGACAAACGACTAAATACTGGGTGCACCCTGACAACGTGACGGAACTGAAGCTTATTATCCTGAAGCACTTGCCTGTTCTCGTCTTCAATGCCAACAAGGACTTCGACCCGGAAGATTCAGCCATCACATCGATTTACTACGACAATCCCGATACCTGGGACTTGTATGAAGGTCGACTAAAGAAAACTGAAGGTGCCGAGGCGATTCGACTTCGATGGTATGGAGGCATGAAGACAGAGACGATCTTCGTCGAGCGCAAGACTCACCGTGAAGATTGGACGGGTGAGAAGTCTGTCAAGGCTCGATTTGCCATGAAGGAGAAAAATGTCAACGCGTACATGAAGGGAGAACTGCTTCCAGCCGCCATCTTTGAGAAGGCGCGCAAAGAGGGCAAGAAGTCTGAGAAAGCTATTGCTGAGGACGAGCGATTGGCCTCTGAGATCCAATATTCGGTCATTAAAAAGGGCTATAAGCCCGTGTGCCGATCTTTCTATAACCGCACTGCGTTCCAGCTCCCCGCTGACGCCCGTGTCCGAATTTCGCTGGATACGGAGCTCACAATGGTACGAGAGGACAATCTTGATGGTCGTGTCCGCTCTGGAGACAACTGGCGCCGTATGGATATCGGTGTTGACTGGCCCTTCTCGCAATTGCCTGCTGAAGACATTGAGCGGTTCCCTTATGCCGTCCTGGAGGTCAAGCTCCAGACGCAGTCCGGTCAGAAGCCACCTGAGTGGGTTCGCCAGCTTATCTCATCTCACCTGGTGGAGGCCGTGCCCAAGTTCTCTAAGTTCATCCACGGTACGGCGACATTGTTTCCTGACAGAATCAACCTCCTGCCTTTCTGGATGCCTCAGATGGACGTAGACATCCGCAAACCCGTTACTCATGACTTTGGTATTCGACGACCCGGGTTGTCAGGTACTACAAATACATCTGATGACGACGAAGAGCTTGACTCGGATGACGAGGAATTGCAGGCTTCTGGCCGCAATGGCACTAACGGCGAGTCGAGCGCACAGGGCGCTCGTGGTCTCCGTGAGCTCCCTCCTATTGACATGGAGGGCCAGATGACAGACCTTCCTGCGGCCGATGATGACTATGCTATTTACAACTCCGATGATGAGTATGATGAAAGATACGAGCTGGCGCAAGCCAAGAGAAGTGGAGGATGGCGCTACTACTCAGCTTTGCTTTCTGCCAAGACTCGACATGTCAGACAACATTTTGGGGAAAATGTGATTTCTGCGCTCAAGCTTGCTATTCCTGCGCCTAGAAGCACGCAGGTTGAACGCAGTGACCGGCTGCAAGCCTTGTTTGGGCATGACCCTATCCAGACCAAGAAGTTTAAGGCACCCCCTGGCAAGAAGATCTATGTGCCTGTACGCGTGGAGCCCAAGGTCTATTTTGCGGCTGAAAGAACATTCTTGGGATGGGTAAGTACTTTGACTGTAAAGTTCGTGTCCATTTACTAATACGCTTCGTTCGATAGCTCGAGTTTTCTATATATATCGGCACAATTGCTGTCACGCTACTCAACTTCGGTAGCCATCCCACACCTACCCATTTCTGGATTTCTGGCCTCTTTACTGTACTGGCTGTTGCAAGCCTCGCATACTCTGTGTTTACGTATCTCCACCGAAGTAAAGGCATCCGAGAACGTAAGGCCATTGGGTTTTACGATCGTTGGGGGCCAAGTATTCTCTGCATAGCTCTGTTCGTAGGCGTAGCTGCGAACTTTGGGTTCGAGGGTAAAGAGAGAGGCATCTGGTAGGGACAAGGAGTCTTGGTCTTGGTAGGCTTTGTTGCATGCATTTCTGTAGCGGTGTTTGAGATACAGAGTCTCGATGGGGGTGTTGTGTTTGTGTAAGGCTTGATTCGGTTCCCTTTTGTGTAATATGAGTTCCGCAGTTGAAGAGTTGGAAGGGATAGGTCAAGTGGCTAGTTTAGAAAGTTGAGTAATACAGTTAGTGAGCCCGGCAAAGTTAAAAAGGATACAGAAGGGGCAGTATTGGTCACTAGTCGACAATTGACTCTCATCAGTCTTGGTGTTATCGATTTCTATCATATGTTGGGGATGGTCTTGATAATCTCAACAAGTCGGCCACTTTCACCAATCCTCTTTGCAATCCCTTCAACTTCCATTTCACCGATAGTATGATGACCCCAAGAATTTGAGTCCGTGACCCTCTGCTCCCTCCGCGGCAGTACGGAGTTGCGTAGCCTCATTCCCACTAGTAGCCGCCACTGTTGCTCGTAGCTTATAGTCCACCATATGATAGGTAGTTGGTATCCATGATTGGCGATACGCATAGTATCAACGCCAAGGCTGTCAATCTCCAAGGTTATATCTGATTCTAGGCCACGGTCTCTGTGAGTAAAGTGGCACTAACTAGGTAGCCCAACCTGGCAGCTTTACTGTAAAGGTCACTTTGGCGTAACTAACTAGGTAGTGCATGATTAGCAAGCAGGTCGAGGCCACTGGACACGGAAGCGATTAAATCCATAAAGATTCGAAGGATTGGTGCACTAGTCCGCGACACAGCAGGTATTTAAAGACTTTGATGGTCAACTTGGACACGATGGTGTTTCTCGAACTGTATCACTCAGCTCTACTCACTGCTCTGGACCTGACTATTTCACTTATATATCATGGTCGTACTGAAGACCCAGTCCGAAGTTGGACATGCTCCCCCCCCTCAAACTCCCTACAGTGTTATCACTAATCTTCCAGGATGGGATGTGGCGAGGGCCATTCGAGAAGGCGATCCTGCTCCTATGAAGAGGCTTGTTCACATATATCCTCGCTTCATGCCCACGCACTATTCTGCTCAAGTAAGTCCATATAGGTTGGAGAATAATGTACTGATGACGCTTGCTTTAGCTTGGGAATGAGATCGCAAAACGTCTTGGCCATACCGACAAGGCTGCGTTGGTTTATCTTAACCCTGCGGTATGGCCATATACTCTCCATCATATCACCCACGAGAACCGTGGAGACAAACGCTTGACAGTCCAAGACGCCACTCTCAAGTGCGTCGATATAACAGGCCACAGAGTATATATTATTCTCGTTAGTCCAACGGCCATGCCAGCCGTCATGCTCACTTGGCAGAATCCAGGACTCGGAGTCTCTATTCGCGGAGCTGAGGATCTTCTCAAAAGCATAGACACTATCAAGGAAGTTCCCTTTGATGCTGAAAAGGGCCCTATCCCATCTCCAACTTGGACCCCCGAGAGCGAAGCCCATGGCGATCTCCGGGCGAGGATCGTCGACCTTCTCCATCGTGCACCGGTTGATGCAAACAAGGTCAAGTGTACACCAAGCGATGTGTTTCTGTACCCGACGGGCATGGCTGCTATCTTCCACTCCAGTTCTATGTTGACAAAGCATCGACCTGGCACTATCGTCGTGCTGGGCATCGTCTTCCATAACACATACCACCATCTTATAGAAGAATGCCCGCAAGGATTGAAGCATTTCGGAAAGATTGATAAACAAGGTCTTTCGGCCTTTGAGAATTGGCTAAAGCATGAGAAGGAAGACGGAAGACCTGTTAGCCATGCATTTGTGGAGGTGCCCGGAAATCCAACATTGGAAACTGTTGATATGAAACATTTGAAGGAACTAGTAAGCGGGTCTCATATTGCCCTGCCTTGCTGCTACTGCGGGTGGACTTGCTGACATTCAATAGTCTGAAGAGTATGGATTCTTTCTCATCATCGACGACACAATCAGTGGTTTCGCCAATGTAGACGTCCTATCTAGCTCAGACGTCCTCCTTTCATCTCTCACCAAGTCCTTCAGTGGCTATGCCAATGTCATGGGCGGTTCCATCGTCCTAAATCCCACTTCTCCCCATTATCATAACCTTCGGGCTCTCTTCAGAGAGTCTCACCATAATGAGCTCTTTGCTTCCGATGCCAAAGTCTTACTCTCCAATTCAAAGGACCTCCTTGAACGTACTAGGATTCTGAACCGGAACGCTCTCGCCATGGCCAATTTTCTCAGCCGAGCCAGCTTGGACCCAGAATCTCCTGTGGTCAATGTGCAATATCCTAGTCAACTTGGCAGCAAGTCAAACTACGATGCAATTCTAAGGCGAGCAACGCCAGAACTCCCGGAGCCTGGATACGGCTGTCTCCTAACTGTTGAATTCTCAACTGTTGAAGCTGCAACAGCGTTCTACGACAGGGCAGGCTTCTATCCGAGCCCTCATCTTGGTGGACATGTCACGATCATGTTTGCGTACAACATGGTCGTCTTTGGTAAGAAACCCGACGAGAAGGCGTATATGCATGAGCTAGGAGTCAGGGAAGCAAGCGTGCGTATCTCGGCTGGTCTGGAAAATGAACAAGACTTGATCGACACTCTAAGAGATGCTCTGGACATTGCTACTGAAGTCAAGAAAGGGCTCAGACCGGACATGAGCACCCCGGTACAGGTTTCAAGGCTCGTAGATTGACCATACATAGCATTAATCAAATTAAACATGTCCACGTCTATCTATCACCCACAAACATGCCCAACGCCTGACCCAGCCAGGAGGTTTATCATCGTACAACCTTTGATCCTAGTAACCCTCATCAACTCATCTACATGGTATATCATTCAACGTCGAGTGTGCCCCGTACGCTCATCATTTCTATGCAACAGAGGTCACTCTGCGGATGGTCCTTCTTGCTCCTTCACCTGTGATCATGATAGCGCTCTCCGCCTCAAGAGCCCTCATCACGTCGTTGAATTCGGACTGTTCGACAGGAATGCTGGCGCCCTCACTCAGTCGGCGAGCAACATCAGTCCAACGCACGGTGTTGCCGCCAGCTGTCATGTCGTCCAAGAGGCGTAGAAGAGCGGTACGTAGCTCATCGCGACGCTTGCGGTCAGCAGCACTTGTTCCCTCAGTGAGTAGACTCATGTCAATACGCCCTTGAGCATCTGTGGCGGCGGTCTTGAGAGCGCTCTGAATGAGACGATTGGCCTCGCGAACATCGTCACGTGTGACAGTCTCAGCAAGACGCATCTTGGCATGAGCTTCCGAGAGACGGATCATACTCTCAAGCTGACGGGTTGTGGCAGTGATACGCTTGTCAGCGGCGCGGACATCTTGTCCAAGGGAGCGCATGGCAACATAGCAGTCGACCAGCTCCTGAGCCGCTTCTTGTGAGATGGTAGGCTGAATCTTGGATCTCGCATAAGAGATATAGAGAGTAAGGAACTCGACTGGCAAAATATCATTCTTGTTCGGAGCGGATTGGGGCTTGTCCTCGAGATAAAGCGACAATAGATGCTTGGCTAAGCGTCGATCGTTTTTCTCATCGGCATTGTCCAGTATGAGGTACACGAGATCAAATCGCGAGAGGAGGGTAGGAGGGAGGTCAATATTTTGAGGAACAGGAAGATCGGGGTTGTACCGACTGCCGATAGGGTTTGCTGAGGCGAGGATACTGGTTCGCGCATTGAGAGTGGTGATAATACCAGCTTTGGCGACCGAGACGGTCTGCTGCTCCATCACTTCATGGAGTACGGAGCGCGTAGCATCTGACATCTTATCAAACTCATCGATACAGCAGACACCACCGTCGGACAAGACCAGGGCTCCAGATTCGAGGACAAGCTGTCTTGTTTCTGGGTCGCGAGTGACGTACGCAGTCAAACCAACGGCTGAGGATCCCTTGCCACTCGTGTAAACACCGCGGGGGGCAATCTTGTGAACGTACGAAAGCATCTGCGACTTAGCTGTCGACGGGTCACCACAAAGGAGGACGTTAATGTCACCTCGATATTTGGGACTGCCACCCTTTTGGAACGTCTTGTTGGTGCCCCCGAAGAGTTGCAGCAGGATGCCCTTCTTGACGTCGTCCATCTCGTAGATCGAGGGAGCTAGGGAACGAGCAAGAAGCTCGTAGATATCATCACGGGCAGCTGTCTCCCGGATCTTCTCTTCGTCCTCAATCGTGATCTTTCGTGTCTCTTCGATGCCGTTCTCTCCAGCTTCAGCTTCCTCCTCGCCAGCGACACCGAGCGTAGAAGGGTCAGCGCCCATGCGCTTCTTGTCGACTTTTTGAATGTGGAGAACGTCAACATATGTCTTGTGCACACTCTTGAGGGCACGCTGGCGGGGGTTGACACGAACAGGGCTGACACGAAAGATACCTGTCAACTCGACACGGTCACCAGCTTTGCAAAAATCGACCAGCTCGTTGTAAACGCAGACCGACACTGAATGAGGCGTCTGACCAGCAGGTACAGCATCAGGTGTCTCCTGAAGCTTGATGACCTGCTTGTCCTCGAAGGAACATCTGTTGTGCACGATCAACATGGAGTTCTTGGACTTGCAAATCTCACGAGGACACTCGGTGGGCTCGCGAATTTTACCACGATCGAGGCCAACATTGACAGAGTGGTTGCAAACATTGCAACGAAAGAAGGCATCCTTCATATCAGGAATAACGGGGGTTGTTCGGATAACGAGACCTTTGATGCTGATCAAGCGGTCCATATCTGGTCCATGTTAGTCGAAGGAAGGGATAAGTATAGTAGAGTATAACTTACCAGAGGGATTCAGATCTCTCAGGTTAGTGGTCTTGTCTAGACCAAATGGTCGAACCACATAAATAGATGAAGCTACTTGATCCTCCAGCGAAGCCTGCTGTTGTTGATCTGGCTGTGTCCGGGGTGTAGGCGCCTCCTCGGGTCTATCTGAGCTGGGAAAGACAGGTTCTGAGCTCTGGGTGCTCTGCTGGGAGGCTTGATGGCCAGCGCTGCTCTGCGATTGACGGTTTCTCAAAGTCTCAGCCCGTGCAATCTCGACCATCATGTCATGAACGGACTGATCCATGACTGGCACGATTTCCTGGGGGTAGGCTTGAATTTGATGCCACAGCTTTCGGGTTGGTGGATATAGATTCAGGTCAGAGATATCAAGATAAAGTCGTGTCGTTCCCAAGAGCAACATGTTCTCCAGAGCCTCCCAATATGGCTTTGACTCTGCATCAGGAGCGTTCTGGACGTCTTCATCTGACGCACCATCGCGGTACATCCGATACTTCTGTGTAAAGTTGCGAAGGAATTCCTTGAACGATGCGAAGGTATCGTCGATAGAGACAGTCGTGCCCCAGATAAGGCTTTGTCCTTGTCCACCAAGAACATCAGCCTCTGACGTATTGGGGTCCCTGTTCGCGAAAGAAGCGGCATCGGATCCATCAGCGGGGCCCTCACGAACTACACGGCCAGCATCGTCGAGAATCACTCGCCGAGAAGCACGGGGCGTTCGAGTCGCATCGGAGTTGATATCGCCTCTGCGGTGGGGTGCGGGGGTGCCGAGTTGAGAACCCAAGAACAAGCCGCTGCTCTCACTTCGAAGCTCAGATTGTTGTCGCAGTGACCTGCCAGGACTGGAGCTAGGATCATAGTGGACGGGTGAAGATCCTATAGTGGTCAATTAAGTGAAGATAAGCTTGATCGAACCGAGCCAGCGCTCTTACCTCCATGATGGGCCGGTGTGGTTGGGTTTGCTCGAGGTGTTCTTTCAGGATCCAGGTCGCTTTGAGTATGGGCATCGCTCTGGCTATTCGTCATATGACCAAATGGCGAAGACACATCTCGGGGGAGATTATTCTGGTTGCTTGGTCCCGGTGACGAAGACTCGTAGTGGTAGGGGCTCGAAGGGGCATCGAGCTGAGAGTTTCCTCGGCGTGGGGTCTCCGAACTGCGAGCAGCACGACGAGGAGTCGCTGAGCTGCGTGTCGACCTTTTCGTAGGCGACGACATTTTCGTTTTGGGGTGTCTGTATGTTTATGCCAAAGAAGTTGGAAGAAGCGACTTGACTTGACCCTTGTCTTTTGCTACTGTTGATGTTGGGAAATTGGCAGTGAAGATGAGGGGCCGCGCAGGGATTGGCTGGGCGACGGGTCGCGTCTCCTTTTTTAAGACGCGTAAAGTGTTTGACGCGAGGGGTCGCTTGTCAGGGAGCTTCTGATAAGATAAGACGGTCGGTCGGCCATGCCATGCGGAGCGGTCAAACGTTGGTCCCGGGTATCCCTAAGTATGGCATTGTTGGCATCTGGAGGGGCCACCATTGAAGGAGAGCACTTACAAGCCAACAAACACTACAGCAGATTGCAATCATGGCCCCTGGGATGTCACTTTTCTCGGTTCAGGCCATCCTGATCCTCAGCACTGAAGATGGCTCTCGGATATTCGCAAAGTACTTCCAGCCACCTCATTCAGCACCTAATGGTACATTCATCCTCCCCTGAGCTTCCCTCGTTATGCTGCCAGTGAGCGCAACGACAGCTGACAACTGTTACCAACAGCTCCCACAAGCTCCTCAGCCAACCCCTACTCCGACTTGAAGTCGCAAAAGGCTTTCGAGAAGGGTCTTATTGACAAGACTGCCAAGCAGAATGGCGATATCATTCTTTACGATAACCGAATTGTGCTGTACAAGATGGAGTCAGATGTCATGATGTATGTTGTTGGCAGTGTCGACGAGAACGAGATTCTGCTATACAACACCATTCTCGCTCTGCGGGACTCCCTCCACATCCTTTTCAAGTCAGTTCCTTTCTTTTTGAGCCCGCGCAAACCATTGAAGCACCTCTCACACACTACTACAGACAATCCGTTGACAAGAGGACAATTGTCGAGAACTACGACCTTGTTTCGCTAGCTATTGATGAGATTGTCGACGACGGCATCATTCTCGAGACTGATCCTACTATCATCACCCAGCGCGTTAGTCGAGCACCCACTCAAGACATGCCCGTTGGCCGCATCGACCTTAGCGAACAGGGCGTAAACAACTTGGCGCAGCTAGGAAAGTCCAAACTGGCGGACTGGCTCCGTCAGGGTCTGTAGAGATGGGGGCGAGTTTATGTGTGGAGAGTCAGGAGTTTTGTCGTTATTCAGCGCCGCATGCAAAACCAAAATCAAAAGAGGTAGACGACGCGCCAGTGGTCTGGTCTGGTCTGGTTTGGCTGACACAGGGTCAAGAAATGGAGGGCTTTTTTTATACAGGTGTGCTGGTGTTCTAATTGATATGATCATTCATGCTCTAGTCTCTGAAGCCGCTTTGCGGAGCCGGTTCATGACCGCCGCTGCGATATCACTTCTATCTTCTATACCATCAACAAAAATGGTGTCTGCGCCTCGTCGATCAAACTCCCGGAGCGCTGCGAAAAGACCTCTCGCAATTCCTTCAGTGCCTCTGCCCAGATCGATATCCAAGATCTTTCCTGTTGGCTGCTCCTGTTCGTCCAACAGATCACCTTCGTATACTTGGAATGGCGAGTCATCTTCATCCGCTCCTTGTACGTCAGTGAGATGGTGAAAGCTGGCGCATCGCAGACCAGCCCCTGACTTCCATCGCTGGGTGCGAATAACTCCAACAACCCTGCCCTTCCGCTCATCGTTGCTAGCATGGCCGTTGACCGCCCCATTGGTCGCCTTCAAGTCGAAAGAAGCTATTCCATTGACCCCTTCTCCGAAACTCGACTCATAAAGCACTACTGTTGCCTTTGGACTGTAGTGCTTGTACTTCATCCCTGGAGCCCGAGGTGCAGCCTTTCCCTCTTCGCTCTTGTCTTTATAAGCTACTGATACATTCTCCCAGCCGGGGCAGCTTCGTAGCTCATCTATACCGATACCTCCTGGACGAAGGACGACGGGGGGGTCACACAGCCCATCCACAACAGTACTCTCCACACCCACTTGACAGTGTCCACCGTCCAAAATGAGCTCGATCTTCCCGTTGAGGTCGTCCATTACATGTTGTGCCGCTGTGGGTGAAGGTTTGGTGGAAGCGTTGGCGGATGGTGCCGCCAGGGGTACACCAGCTAGCTTGATAAGAGACAAGGCGAGGGTTGAAGAAGGCATTCGCACGCCAAAGGTTTTGAGGCCTGCTGTCACCTCAGGTGCTAGTTTCGACGGTACCGGGTTAGGTAGAAGAATAGTCAGAGGTCCAGGCCAGAAACGCTCTATCAAAGCCCTGTATCGTTGAGGTATAGGATCAGTTGTATCAGTGTTACCGATATACTGTCGCAGCATTTCCAGGTCGCAAACATGTGAAATGAGAGGGTTGTCTGAGGGTCGTCCCTTTGCCGAATAGATTCCTTTAACTGAGGGAGTCCGAGTAGCATCTGCACCAAGGCCATATACAGTCTCTGTCGGGAATGCGACAGGCGTGTCCTTGGTCCGTAGCAGGTGAGCAGCATCTTGCAGAGCCTCAAGAGCGGGTTTATTTTCACATTGAACCTCCCAGTGATTCAACTTTGCGAGACCATCGCCAGGTCGAAACTGGCCTAGGGAGCCCTTGCTCGGGACTTTTACTATCCTTGTCTCCATGGTGGGCGCAGCTTGAGAGCCAGATGTTTGTGATGTTAGTGGTGTTCTCAATATCGGAGAGGGGTAGGTGATTTTTTGTAAATCTCGCTTTAGAAAATAGAAGAGGCTGTTTTCTGAAAGTATAGGCGTTAGCAAATATCTTGGGAAATCATGATATTGAGGTCTGTGGCTCGGGGTTTGTGATAGTTGGGTGATAGAAAATTTCATCACACTGGGCCTCATGCTCACTCATCATGACGAGCTAAAATGGAGCTTCTGGCAAGACTTTTGATGGTTGAGAGTGACTCAGAGCTGAGGGCAATGCCCAACCTACTACCTAGTTACCTTATCCAAACTGCTGGACTTGGGTACTAAGTTCGGCGAGTGCCTGAGGTCTGGTGCCCCTAATGTCGGGGTTGTTCAGTGGCACGTTAGGGAAGGCCACTGGAAATTCAGGCCTACCTTACCTAGGTCTAGGTACCTTAGTCCTAATACGAATTATATCAAGCATGCGCGAAAAATGATTGTCTACCTAGGTACCTTACCTAAGGCAGTTTGCTGCGAGGTTTGACACCAATAATCACTTTTTTTGTTTTCCTTTTTTTTTCCAACCTCATCCTGGCGCTCTTAATTCATGAAAGTCAAGGCAGTTTCAATTACAGTCCGTCAGATTCTAAATGATTAGAGACAGGTTAGCATCAGTGGCTATCAAATGGCTCACCAATCACAAACTACGAAATACTCGCTTGCATCGATTCTACTCTTACATCTCTTTGGACTCTTTTTTTCTCTATAATCAACGCCGTCTCTTTATGTCCTTGAATATCTTTAACTGCCAAATCATCCTCTAACCAAACTTCTCGCCCGCCTCCTCTCCTCCTCAGTCAAAACCCACTCGATGGCATCGTCTTCCCCATCTTGGGCCATAACCTCATCCCATTCGTCATCTTCCATGTTGGCGACCATGAGTATTTGCAGGACCTTGGCGAAGACCTCTCTCACGGCGTAGTCGCCACGAGATACAATGTCTACTAACGCGATAAAATCACGCTCCAGTCTGATTGCACCAAGAGCATTTGTGCGGCCCGCATAGCCCATGATCTTCTTCTCCCATATCTTGGAGAGGTAGCGTGCTGTGGTGTCAAGGAGAGTGGTGTATGTCCCAGGTGTCATCAAACGTGCAATTGGCTTCATGAGTTGATCCCAACCATGCTCGAACAGTCGGGGAACTTGTTCCATGAGTTCATCCTCGTCTTCGTCGTTCTGCTGCGCTATATCTGCAATGTCGTCCTCCGACAGGGTATAGTCCGCATCACGGAATGCATCCGTCAGAACCGGCCTTAAACGGAGCTTGACAACCTGGTTGAAGAGTACCTGTATTCCCTCGTTGAGCAGCTCGGTCGTTTTTCCGATGAACGAAGTCTGAAGAGTGTGTAGCGCGTTTGCCACAAAGATAACATCTCGCTCAAATGGGAACGAATCCTTAAGGGGCCCGTTTTGGGCATCGCCGTTGGGCAGATGACTCGATTGCCCTATCCGTCCCGTGATGATTCGAGTCAAATACTCGTTGGCCATGTCCAGACTATTGATAAGAACGATGAACTGGATAATCTTGTCCTCGGGTGGGAATCCTCCCTGGACGACCGGTCTAGGATACGATTCGTCCCTCATCTTGCGCTGGATCATACCAACAAAGTCGGAGCCAAGCACTCGGCCAACTGTCGGGACGACAGAAGCAATGACATCTCTTTGTGATGTTGAAATAGATTTCTGAATGACCGCATTCACAATGTACATAACATCGTCCACCGCTAATATAATGTACGGGGCATTTCCCTCGATCTGCCTGCTCAGGCTTAATGACAGACCGGTAGGATACTCATCCAGCTGGAAGGCCTTTTCGACTGAACGGCGGAAGAAGAAAGTAGTCATGACGTTGTAAGGGGATGTGAGCTTGGTAGATACTTTTCGGTATAGATTTGATTTGACAAGTACGTCTGGTATGACAAGCGGCGCCTCATCTGGCGTGTCGGAGTTCTGAGACGTATAAGTTTCCGTTTATCTCGGAGATTGAATAGTCAAACATACCTTGCATTTGCCGGCGAGGAATCGAGTGTACAATGACCAGCGTCCAAGCATCACCGCAATCTCACTCAGGAGGCCATCAACTTCTCTCATATTGACACCCTCATCCTCACTTTCTCGGGGGTTGTTGCCTACCCCTATGGCTGGCGAGTTCACCCTTGGTGTGCCACCACGAGGAGGCTGGGGTAAGAAGCTCTGGACTAGAAACGAGAATGGATAACTTCTGACGTCGGTAAGTTTCCTATCAATTCCTCTCTCATCGCTCCAGGTATCGACAATAATACCACCCTGGACATCCGCCTCCATCTGTAAACGTTCAATGACGCGAACCATTTTTCCAGAGCCATAATGACGCTCTACAAGCCCGCCGTGGCCTTCGACAATCTGGGCGATGTGCTCAAATAACTTCGTCAAGGCGTTAGCATAAAAGAAGCCTTCCCTACGCTGTCCGTTCATGGCATCTTTGAGTGTCGCTCGAGCAGTTCCAGCGACTCCCTGGCACACATATCTTCCGTAGACATCCAATCCGACCTCGGCTCTTCCTATCAAGGGAAAGAGCTTGAAAAATCTAGTGACTTTCGTGCCATCACTCTCCTCAGCCGCCTTTTCAAACTCTCTCAAGAAGAGGCCACATAAACTCTCCTTGGCTGCTTCCAATGTCACCCATGGCGGGTCGGGGACTTCGACGCTGGGCACTATGCCAACAGCGAATGAACCTTTTGTGATCTCTTCTGGGACCTTGCTTGCTCTCGATATGTATCCAGCAGCAGCCTCCCAGTCTTGGGGCGCTCCCATGGAACCCACCACGCCATTGACACAGGCCTTGAGCTCCGCGACCTGTTCCACCACACCCAGCGTTTCCTCGACTCTGCTCTTTTCGAGGTCCAACTCTTTGACTCTGTCACTCAGTCGACCAGCCGTATCTGCTGCCGTTGCTAGCATATCATTCCCGATTGAACGTGCGGCGATGACCTGCGCTCCCAGTCCAGCCCGCAGCAGATCCAGCCGCCCCAGATCGCGGGATAGATCAGCCTGTGAAGCCACGAGAGCATCGAGGCGGGACGTTATAGAAGCCTCGTGGGCATGCAGGGAGGCGAGCGCTTCACGAATCTCGGACTCGGTGTTGGCATTGTCGAGGGACGAAGTAGAGACAGCGACTGGTGTTTCGACGACAAGGTGTTCGTTATTGGAAATGCCGTTTTGAAGGCCTGACATTGTCATTAAGATGTCCTGTTCCGGCGGCGCATTTCTGCCTTCTGCTTCTTTTTCTCTACGTTCAGGGCGAATGAAGAAGAGACGTGTGGCTTACAGCGCAAATGGACTTGTCGCAGCTGGAGTTGCCTTGTTGGTGCCACGCAGCCTCTCTCTCACTGCGAGAGCTCCCCCCCCCCCGCAATTTTGGCCATGGAGGCCTACCCTGTACCCCGAAACTGGATGACTTGTCCATGGCCAACAATCTTCTTACTGGAAAAAGGACATGGCAAGGAAGTATTGTCAGAATAGTTTACTCGAATCTCGGTTGATATAGGTTTGAATTCGAGCTTTTATAATACACAGCCTCGGTGGCATTCGCTATGCAATAAGTTACATTTGTACGATGTTTATATCTTGATGCTAAGTATGTCTCTTTTGAATGAACCCCTTGGCCCTCTCAATAAGAAGTGGTATCCCCTATTACACCGCCTGGCTATAACCGTTTCCAAAACGCCTTTTCTTATACTTGAGATATTTTCGCAGCTCGTCCGCCCAAAATACCGTGCTACACAACAGAACGAGTCGTACGAGGTCAAAAAACCCAAGTGCTTCCGTCTGAAAAGTCTCCTGGAGCCAAGGAAAATAGATGACAAGCAACTGTCCAGCAATGCTGAGAGACACAGCCCAGTTGAACAAGTTGTTAGAAAAGAGTCCAACCTCGCCCTGAAGTACCGACTTAGACTCTGACCGGCAGCTCAAAGCATTGAACATGTCGAAGAAGACGAAGCAGGTGAATGTCATAGTCGTGTCACGGCGGGTGACCTGTGCATCAGCCATCATTTCACGACGGTAGATGAGCATTGTTCCAATGGTAATAATGGCCGCCGATGTGAGAACGCGTGTAATAAGCGACTTGGTAAGTACTGGATCTCCTCGTCTTCGTGGAGGCTTGGTCATAACATCAGGGTCTACCCTTTCAACACCCAAAGACTGAGCTGGAGGACCATCCATGATAATGTCTATAGTATGGCGGTTAGCTTGGGTGAGGCTGCACATCAATTGTTGCTCTTACTTATCCACAGAATCTGCATGGCGTTCAAAGGGGATTTAAAGCCGAAGCAGGTGCAAATGAAAACAAGTGCCAAACTGGCAGCACTTGTGCTGAGTTGGAAGGTCAGGAAGTTCTGGATATTGTTGAAGATACCCTTGCCCTCCTCGATGGCTCTGAGGATCGTAGAAAAGTCATCGTCCGTCAAAATCATGTCTGCTGCCTCCTTTGCAACATCAGTGCCATGGCGGCCCATGGAAATACCAATGTCTGCCTTCTTCAAAGCTGGCGCATCATTAACGCCATCACCAGTCATGGCGACAATATCACCCCTTGACTGGAGGGCTCGAATGATCTTCAGCTTGTGGTCTGGGTTCGTTCGTGCAAATATGGTTGTGTGCTGCATGGCCTGCGCTAGATCTTCCTCCGACATCCTGTCAACCTCGTCGCCGCGCAGCACAGGCCTTACGGTGTTCTGGCCGCCTGCATGCCCACTAGGGACTGCAATGTTCATGCCCAGTTGCTTTCCTATCGCAAGCGCTGTCGTCTCTGCATCGCCGGTAATCATGATGACCTTGACCCCACCTCGCATCAAGCGCCTGATAGAACGTCCAACTCCGGGTCGCGGAGGATCACGCATACCAACAAGACCCGCAAAGGTGAGGTTTCTGTAAATGTCTTCTGGGCTGTGAGAAGATGGACTCTCGCTTCGGTCAAAACCAGGGTTGCTGCGCGCTGCGGATTTGCTTCTCAATGGGCGCGTGACGGAACCGCTGGCAAATGCCAATACCCGTAGACCTTGGACAGCCATGGCTTCGGCGGCTTGAAGGGCCTCCTGACGACGTGAAGAGTCAAGTACAATTTCCCTTCCATCCTTTTCGAGATAGGTGTCACATGCCGCCAAAACCTTTTCGATAGAGCCCTTCATGTAAGCGAATTCCTTGTCACCCTTTGTTTCGGATCCAATTGTGACACCCATCCACTTTCGTTCGGAGCTGAAGGGTGTCTCGCTCACTCGAGGGCCGATAGATTCTCTGACATCGTGTTCCTTGAAGCGATCAAGAAGGTCCAGCATGGCAACGTCAGTGGGTTGTCCAACCCAGCGGGTATATGTAGAAACCTGACCACGTCCTAACGTCGACGAAAGTACAGCTGTTGCGGCTTGGCCGTGCTCTGTATACTTTTGAGCAAGTCGCGCGTCATTCGCAATGTTGCCTATGCGAAGCACTCTAAGGGTAGCCTGGTTGATGTCTGGATTCGTTTCAACATCATCGTGATCAGACTCCACCGGGACAGGTTCTTGAGCTCCAAAATACCACATTCGCGTAGTTGTCATGTGGTTCGTAGTAAGGGTACCTTAAACGCTTTTGTTAGCTCATCTCCGCGAATGACGCCCGATTTCATACCTGTTTTATCAGTGCACACTACATTCACGGAGCCCAAAGTCTCGACCTTGGGCATCCTTCGGACGATCGCATTATGCCTAGCCATGCGATGAACACCCAGGGCCAATGTGACAGTTACAATAATAGGCAGGCCTTCAGGGATGGCGGCCACGGCAAGTGATATCGAAATAGTGAAGATCTCAAGAAGCTTCTTCCCCTGTAGCCAACCGACAACTGAGATGAGGCCAATTACAACAAATGAAGCTTTACTGAGCTGCGAGCCAAGGTCGTCCATGGATAACTGAAGCGGTGATCTTGGACTCTCGGTACCAGAAACGCTAACAGCAATAGTTCCAAAGTGTGTATGGCCTCCAGTCGCAAAAACAATACCCTGACCGTGGCCCGACTTCACCAATGTTCCCATATATGCAATGTTATGAATGCCATCTCCGTGAGAATCTCCATGCTCAGAGGGGGCAAGAGAGTTGGGCCGAGGCAATTGTGATTTGTCAAGACCATATGAGCCGATTCCACGGTTACGTGCCTCAGCCGTCACCCTCACAGGCTCCGTCTCTCCAGTGAGGTTTGATGCATCAATCGTTAAGTCTGCGGCTTTGGTAACACGGATGTCGGCAGGAATGCGATCACCGGTGGTAAACAGAACGAGATCGCCGGGGACCAGTTGAGAAGCCATGACCTTGGAAGATGTCGCATCCAGAATATCACTGACTGGAGTGACAGAGCCCGGGGTCAAGGCTGAATCGGCATCATCTGTACGCGGTGGCCAGGTAGCAGTCTTCCCCAATGACGACGTCTTGCTCTGACCACGGACCAGATGGGCATGATTCGGCACAAGGTGGTTAAGAGCCTCGATAGACTTTTCAGAACGATACTCTTGTATGAACCCGACGGACACGACAATTGTCACAGCGACTGTGATACTGATAGCGTCATCCATGTTTCCCAAGAGGAGCGATGTACCGGCCGAAACCAGAAGCAGCAGAATAAGGGGCTCCTGGAATTGTTTAACGAATCGTAGCCATAATGGCTCTGGGTCTTCGTGAGGAATTTCATTCGGACCATATTCGCCTAGTCTGGTGAGAGCTTCTGTTGGAGTAAGGCCAAGGGTGAGTGATGTCCGTAAATTCGCTGCGGCTTCGCTCGGGGTCATATAGGAGAAATGATCGGCAACGTTCTGGTGGAGTGGTCAGTTTAGGTCCATGGAATTCGAGTATGTTACAGAGGCTGCGCATGTTGAGACTAACCCGTGCATCAGAAGATGTGGTTCGAACGTGACGACCTGGGCGCTGTGGACGATCGCCATCCTTGGAATCAAGGCCATCCGCAGCATGGCCGGTGATGGAAGGGATGTTGGATGTCGGTAGCAAGGTGTCATTTCCCGGACCGTCGCGGCCGCCCCATGGCAATTGCATATCGACAGAGGGATGCGCAGACGGTTGTATTACAATTGTAGAGAAAAACCCGTCGAATGCATGGGTGTTTGACTTAGTTCAAGATCAAATGCGCAAAGTCATGAGGAGGAGAAAAAGGCCCGTGGATGTTGAATAGGTAGCATGAAAAGGGAATGTCAGGACATGGAGCAAAGTTGCCACGAGAAAGTTAGTTATCCCAAGACTGGACAATTAGAATTCAACCAGAGGAAACGGCTCGCTTCAGCCCCGTCAAAGAAGAGACTCAATCATGGGTGCACGGAAAGGTGAGAAGAAGAAGAGGAAGAGGCCAGCAAGAACAAAAGTAGACGTGAGGATGGATGTGTTGGGAGACCTAAACGGAACTTAAGGTTGTCCATGTGTCTTGTTGCTTGTCCTTCGATGAGCGGGTCGGAGCTAGTACCTTTCAAGGCTCGGCAAGGCTGCCAGGGGCTTGCATATCGACTTTAGAAGCTCATCAGCCAGTAGCATCACCTGAAAGACGAAAACAGGCTAGGTAAGGGAACGACGGGAGTCAAGATTGGTTCTGTAATTGTGGTAAAGTTAGATGATTCCCGCCCAGCTTCGCAATGCCAGGCCAATGACGCTTTTGCTGCAGGTTTAAGCCACATGACGGACTATTTGGGTTGGGAAAATTGCTTAAAAAAGACAGTCAATACCGGAAGTTTGGGTTCACCAGGTCTAAATATTGCATGGATAATTAATGATTGATCAAGTACGGAGTACGGAGTACAGAATGTAACAGGCATCTACCTACCTACCTTAGGTATAGGAACTATGACATCGATGTAAGTGATCCTGTGGATATTGGTAGAGACAATCGATTTCTCATGTTGAACGCCTGTGTCTTCGAAAAGCAAGAAGGCCATCACAGACTTACTGCAACTATCATCATTCTAAAGGAGTTTAGGGCCAAGGGTTGCCTCAGATGAGGTGATGACCTCAGTTTCAGAAAAGTCGACGGATCCAAGCACTCCAGTTACATGAGCCATCATCCACAAATTTTGGCAGTGTTGGTTGGGAGACCTTGCTAGCCGGTGATCATAGCTGACCAATTGAAACACATCGTTTCGCGGACAAATCTTTCCCCGTACACCGCAACAGGTGCCTGCTCCTGCCACCCACAGGCCTGAGATGCCCCCAGCCACGCCATTTACCGTTGGACAACGACCAGAGCATCCCCCCTCTTCAAGGTCCAGGTCCCATTTTCCCTTCTGATAAAATACCTGGACTGCCTTACGTCGCGATAATCCCGCCCGCGCACACGCCTTGTCACTTTACTGCACTCCCGACACCGTCGCTATCGCCAGAATTTTGGTCGCTATAACATTCTCATCATATTCCGCGACCTTTTCGCACTGCTTCGTGCTTTTGGGGTACGCGCGACGTTGCTTTTGCGCGTAGAGCTATCCGTCCAGCAAGAGCTTGTTTACCCGACGCGCCCCCCCAGTCTTGGTGTTCATCAACTCATTCTTGTTCTCCCACCAACCATCACTACCACCTGTACCTGAAAGAACCCCTCAACATTGGAATTCAACCTTTTTCTTTTCTTTTCTCGCGTGGGTAATTGCCTATTCTCACCTTCATACCGCGTAATTACGCGAGTGCATCATGTTCTACTCAGAGACTTTGCTCAACAAGAGCGGGCCGCTCGCCCGCGTCTGGCTTTCTGCCAACCTCGAGCGCAAGCTATCAAAAAACCACATTCTCCAATCCAATGTTAAAGATAGTGTGGATGCCATCCTCATGCCTACCCAGGCACCGATGGCCTTGCGACTAAGCAGTCAGCTGCTTTTGGGTGTGGTCCGAATCTACCAAAGAAAGACGCGTTATCTTTTGGATGATTGCAATGAAGCTATGATGAAGATAAAAATGGTAAGCCCTTCTCATGACGCGTTGCATGACTGAGTACATTAACCCTTTCAAGGCATTTCGGTCTTCGGGCAACAACGACATGGCCGTCAACCTACAAATCCCCAACCGGGAGGCCCTGACCCTTCCTGACAGAATCACCCCATACGATAATTTCGAACTACCTCCTCCACCAGACGCGAACTGGCTTTTGTCTCAAGTGGAGGATGTGACTGCTGCTCCAATTGGCCGCAAAGGACGCGCCAGTCAGCGTGACATCAACCTTCAGGAAGATTACGATAACAGCCAGTTTCTAAACGACGGCATGGGAATGGAAGATGACATGATTGCACCGATGGGGAATATTGATCTGGAATTGGATTTCGGTCTTGATGATCTTGGCCTTGAAGGGACAGGTCTTGAGCCCGAAGGTGGCCGAAGGGAGGATCGCACAACGGCTGGTCCCGAGGTTGATGATTCAGAGCTTGATTTCCCCCAAAAGGAGGACGATCGAGCGATGACTCTAGATCTGCCCGACGAGCGCGTTCAGATTCATGACGGCGAGGACCTCGAACCGATGGCACTCGACTTCAACCCTGACGATGTCTCCCAAGTACACGATATCGCAGCTTACCCTCCTCCTCGAATTTCAGAGTCGCCGCTCTCTGACATCGACGAAGACCGGGTTGCACAGCTAGAACAGGATCACTCGAGATTCCAGATGACAGACCTTTATGAACCCGACCACGAGGAAGACCAGATTATTCGACGACCGGCACAGCGCGCCAAGAAACAGAAGATACTCACACCTGATGAAGAAATCGCTCTCTCAAGTAACCACATAAAGCAACAGCAAGCCAACCGTGACAATATCATAAGGGAGGGTGGGTTCCTTCCCCGTGACCCCTTTCTTCTGGCTTTGATGGATATGCAAAAGAGCGGAGGATTTGTGTCATCAATCATGGGGGAAGGCCGAAGCTCGGCCTGGGCTCCAGAGCTTCGCAATATGCTCACACTAGACACTGCTCGTGGCATGAACGAGCTCAAGCGCAAGCGTGACAGTGGCATTGCTGACGTCGAAAGTGACCACGGCGCTTCCAAGTCACCACGTATGCTCGATGTCGGTTCAGACACTGGGCTTGGTTTTGAGGGCGCTTTCGGTGAAATGAGTATCCCCCCAGAGGAGAGCCACCATGAAATCATCGCCGATGATGAGATGGAAGACGAAGATGCAGGAACCATGATGCCTGGCTTTGAAGATACGACTGTTGCCCTGGTCCATCCTGCTGAGAGCGGTCCTGTTTCTCAAGTCACGAAACATGTAGTGCACCAATTGCGAGAGCGGTTTGGTGACGATGCTGCCGACAGCCCCAGCAAGCGAACTCAGAGAGCAGTTCTCCTCCAGAACCTCTGTCCTAGACAACAGACCACCAAGGCTGATGCTACCAAAATGTTCTTCGAGTGTCTGGTTCTCGCGACCAAGGATGCTATCAAGGTCGAGCAGGGTCCTGGTCTAGGAGATGACATCCGGATAAGGGCGAAGCGTGGACTCTGGGGAGCTTGGGCAGAAAGAGAAGCTGGCGGTGAGATGTCTCAAGACAATGACGCCCCGAACGAGCCCGAGCGTGCTGCAGTTGCTTCAACCGCAGTAGCTGTTTCAGCATAATCTGGCAGGTCGGTTGGTTTTGCTTATTGCATCATAACGAAAACTTGGATGGGCGGCGTGTGTCAGGTTATATAAACTATTGAATTCCAGCATTCTAGGGCAGTCACTCAGGGGCCGCCCAGATGGTGTTGTCGGCGTTTCGGGAGATACCACGGCTTGCGGTACTTGGATGGATTGATCGTAGCTCTTTGGGAAAACGGCAGAGGTGGATGTGCAGCAGTTTCTCTTACGAATGAGTTCTGTCGGATATTACATTAGTAGTTGAGTTAAGTAGTAAAGAATGGTCGCTTATATCTCGACCTTTAAAGATGTTCTCAGCACCTCGGTGATGCCACAGTGAAGTACTTTCACAGCTGTTCAACGCGGTCGAGCGCGTAGAAAGTAAATGCGAGGAGCCCCGCCATTTAGTTAAACCCCACGTACGCCCAACATGATCTCACTTGCTTCTCCATTTGTTTTCCAGGCATCAGACACCGAGCAGGCACCCAAATAAACAAAAGCCCCTTTTCTGGCTCGTACATAAAACCACCGTAACTCGCCAAACATCTAGTCGATTGTTGAGTGATCCCGAACCAATCCACCATGCCGCCGCCTTCCCAACTCGCCATCGCTACAGGCTCTGTCAACCGACTCCTCAAAGAGGAGGCTTCATACCACAAAGAGGTTGAGCAGGAGGAAGCCAAGGTCAAAGCTCTGAAGGAGAGGATTGATAGCGGTGCAAACGATGACGAGAATGCCTCATTCATGCTTAAACAGCAGGTCAGTCTGAAAAATCACCTTAGTATTCGGCCAAGAAAGGCGATCTAATACGACTTAGCAAACTGCCCTTGAGCAGACAAAGGCCGTATTCGAACCCCTGCGACAAAAGATCGCTGTCGCTGTCGAGAAGCTGGAGGAGCAACTCGCCATGAGCGAAGAGCTGAACGCTCCGGAGGACCAGGTGGTGCAGGCCAAGGAGGCGCTGGTAAAAGCCAAAGCTACCCAGGTCGATGCTTAATAGAATCACAAAACAGAACCAAGGGAGGAAACTTTACGATACCACTTAGAAGACACTTAATAAAAAAAAACAACGGGAAACGCCTCTGGACCTTCGTTTATGAGGGTATCTTAGGTTATAATCGAGAGTACAAACAGCCGAGTGGAAAGCCCTAATTGTCTACTTCCATCTTGTCATCATTACTTTCAGGTAGCTCAACTGTCACCTGGGGTGTCATTCCTCCGTCGTCATGGGCTCGACTGAACTCAGACTCCTCCATGTCGACATCCTCTCCCGATTCTGCCTTGCGCTCGTCGTGTGGTAGCATAGGCGAAACATCCCGACTGGGAGCCTGGCTATCTCCCCGGCTTTGCGACTCATTATGACCAGAAGGTGGCTTAAGCGTGTCTGGGCCTGGCGTATCCCTCATTGGTGTTGTTCCTCCATTGAGAGCTTCTGGGTTCGGTGTACCTGCGCCCCCATCTGCCTTCATCTGGCTATCCAGGTCGGGATGAGGTGTCGCGTTACCGCTCGGTTCGTTTCTGGGTGTCTGGCCGACCTTGTCCACCTCGGCATCATCCTCTGCATCCTCATTCATACCCTCTCGGCGATCGACCTCCTCCTTTTCATCTCTAATCTGTCGCCGCAAGAGCATCCCTTCTTCCATGATTCTGTTAAACTGTTCTCGACGTTCCCTCCAAGTTTCGCTGTAGGTTTCACTCTCTCGCTCTAGCTCTCGACACTCCTCCTCAAGTTTAGCGAGGTTGGTGATTTGGTCCTCCCGTGGTCGAAGAAGACGGTTCGATGTGATTTTTTCCGCTAGCTCGTCGAATTGTTTGCGCTGTGCGAGGGTGGCTTGTGCGGACTCGAGTTGCTCTCGAAGTTGGATATTGTTTTGTCGTACCGATTGGCAATCGGCGAGGATACGATCTTGGTCGACTCTGTAGCGCTCACGTTCTTGGGAATTTGCGTTGTGGAGGAATTGCATGCGCGTGATACTGCTGCCAAAAGCATCGAAATCAAGGTTCATGTCCTCCTTGAGCTGCTTGAGTTTGGACCTGATATCTTCAGACGTATTGGCTCCATTTATGGCAGGATCAAATGGCAGTAAGAGTTGCGAAATAGTATTGATTCGTTTGGTGAGACGCTTGAAAGGCTTCTCTTCCACATTAAGGAGGCGAGTCTTGTGAAGCTCAGCCTCTTCTTCAGGATCTAAGAGATCCAATGTGGATGCCATGGTATGCGGTCGAGTCGCGATCGGATGAGAATGTTTGTGTAGTTTCTGCATGGGATATAGATCCACAGAAACGACGATGAAGATAGTATGTCGGTCGCGACGCGTCCCAATCTCTAAAAGATCGTTCGATTAAGCCTTGTGCAAATAGATTTTGAGGAAGTTGAAAGGTGATTGACAACAAAGCTCAGCCTTGCGAGGGTGTTGGAGATGCGAAAGCAGCCAACCAATGATGTTTCGGAGTGGGGATGACTAAGGCTGTTTCTTTGATGATGCATCCTGCCGCCCGTCTCCCACTACTCGACGTCTTCGCTGTTGTTTACCTACAACCTGCAATAATCCCAAACACTACTAATTTTATCCCTAAACACCACTGCGCTCTTTACAAAGGCACAATCAATCCCGTCGCATAAAGCCATTAAACAACATGTCAGAAGAAGAACGAGAACTTCTGGCTCGTATCAGTCAAGTTGCGGGTTTGTGCCCCTCGCGCATCATGGTAATTTCAATTTGCTGATAGATCCTAGGCCAGATCAACCGACATAAGAATCAACAAGCGGGCTCTCGGGGATCTCCAAGCCATCATCCTGCTCATCATCGTCGTATGCGGAAACTTGCCATGAGGAGAGATCACTACTGATATAGCTAGAAAACTCCTATCGACATGCGAGCTCACCGTACCCAGCTCGCCAGAATAGAATTGGCCGCCACCCCACGGCGCACCACCACCGGACCCTTCACTTGAATGGCGACAACTCAACTGCTTCTCGGTCTGCCAGTAGTGGTGCTGAAACACCCCCTGGTTGGGTTTCCAGAACCGATCGCCACCGTCAACTTATTAACGCCAACGTTTACGAGAAAGAAACCCAGAATCGCGCCAAGGCCATCGAAGAAACACGCCAGAGAAAGATAACTGGACGCCGGCAGCGCGAGAAGGCTCAGTTTGACGAGTTTCTGAAGCATCAAGCTACCGCTTCGAGCGCGCAGACTAACCCAGCAGACCGCAATGTGCTCACCATCGAAGGTGTTAAATTCCACGTTATAGACGGTGGCAAGAAGCTTGTCAAGATTCCTGGTGCGTGCAAACTTGGGTGTGACTCTGGCGCTTGTGCCTTACCCGCTGCAGGTGCCCTCAACTCCTCCTTGCGAACTCCGAAGTTCGCTACTGTTGCTGGAGTTAAGTTTTACCGAACAAAGACAGGAAACCTCGTTGCGAACAGATTCGTTAACGACCAGCGGTACGAATTTCCTTCAAATGAGACGAAGTTGCTGACAAGGTTAAGGCGAACCGGCACGGTCAAGAAGATAAACCAACTCTGTAAAATCTTCTCAACGACTGGTAATTTCTCTTCCCCAGGCTGGAGTGCTTCACATCTCCTTTACCTAGACCGGCCCAGTGGCCATGGGGCGAAACTGACGAGTACTTTGCACATAGGTTCATGCACCAAAGGCCCTCGGTGCCGCTACATCCACGACCCGAACAAAGTGGCACTCTGTAAAGATATACTGAAAGATGGGCAATGTGTCAACGGCGAGTCTTGTGATCTCTCCCATGACATGACTCCCGAGCGCACCCCCAACTGTTTGCATTTTGCCAAAGGCCACTGTGCCAAGGCTGACTGTCCCTATACTCACTCTAAAGCGTCCCCAGCCGCCCCAGTTTGTCGCAATTTTGGTTTTAACGGGTACTGCGAGAAAGGAGCAGAGTGTACTGACCGGCACGTTTTTGAGTGCCCTGACTTTAGCAATACTGGCCGCTGTAAGGTCAAGGGATGTAAGCTCCCACACCGTGAGAGGGCAAGCGTCCTTCGAAACAAAACCAATGCCGCTGGCGAGCCTCTTGGAGATATTTCAAGTGATGACGAAGCTGCTGATTCCGACGATGTTGATTCAGATGAAGTTGCCGAGTTCATTGATGCAGACTCGGATCTTTCCGATTTTGAAGAACACAAGGACTTCCTATCGATCTAGATCAATTCATCGCATCTGTTTCCAGCCAGTAGAAACAGGCAACCTCGGATTTGAACCTGTTGTTCTTTCTTGGCGTCTGGAGACTGGACTGGATTCTGGTAAATGATTTCAAGATACCCATGACTTATCGGCGCCTGTAAAGGTTTTGGCTATCAAGTGCCACCAGCATATCATGAAACAAAGGAAAAGAAACAAAAGATGAGCAAAAGCATACGGTTATTGAGATGAACACATCTGTGTTCAAAACAATACCGAAGATAGTAGATATGTATTGAATGAAAGATTCTGTTACTGTGTACGACCACGAGGCAGTATTAGTGATTACCTAGATGAATACTGTAAAATGGGTTGAATGAAGATCCTGGATAATCTCCTTGCTGTGGCTGTCTTGTGTGATTTATGCCATGTACCTTGGAGGCGGGTAGAACATGGTGGCATTGTGTTGGACCCAATGTCATCAAGGATGAGGGGCATTGTTAGCTTCAAGGAACCTAGCTACCAACCTAATATTAGTAACAGTTGCCATGGACTTTTGTCGGCTTCAGTTACGGATATTCATTCAAGTTTGAAACGAACCAGGGGTTGCTGATCTTTGTTGGCGCTTACAGTAGGCAGACCAGAGATCTGAGAACACCAGTCACATCGTATTCGATGACAGTTCTGGTACAAGAAATCGCAAAGCCTCAACTCAGCCTCAATCCATGCATCTGTCTGTGCCTTTTCCTCGTGCCTGTCTGTTTGCGGTACTCTGAAGGAATGAGTAAAGCGCCAGCAACTTAATAAACATGCCATTCTCACTCAACGATATTAACTTGATCTTTAGCTTATTTCGTTGATCCCGCCGTCTCGTTCTCGATTGGGCTGTTTGCTTCGCGAATCGCTGTGTAGATCCTTCGTGAACGGGCCCTTCCGCCTCCCGGCGGTCATCAATATAATTGCTAATTACAGCTCTGCAAACCTCCTCTCAAGTCCATATCACCATTACCATTAACGAAAATGGGCATACGCGACATTCTCAAGAAGAAGGACGACCTCTCCACGGGCCAACCGCCTGAGAAAGGCACTATCGATCATCTGGCGGCCCCCGAATTTACCATCATCCGCTCCGACACCTCAACCCAAGAGCGCATCTACCCGCCCTCGATGAAGTCTGTCGACAATCTACATCTCGCAGTCCAAGAACCCAAAGAAAAAGACAAGTCCCGGCGATCCCTCGATGTCTTCCGATCCGGTCGATCACGCTCTGCTTCAGAGTCGAGCCAGACAAAGAAAGAGAGCGGCGCCCGTCGTCTGTCTCAGCGACTGCACCTGAGCCGGGCACCTCCCTCTTCCGAGAACGTCCCCGAGAACCTGCCCGACATTGTCACTTCAGATGAGGCGCAGTGGGAGAAGCGCGCGACTATGCTGGCGGGTCAGAATAAGCGCGCCAGGAGCAACAGCAGGCCAGGCACGCCCTCGGACAGCAGTAGAGGCGAAGAGCGTGCTGTTTCGTCGCAGCAAATTGACCAGGATATTCAAGAAGCCATTCGCCTACACGAGGAGGGGAAACTGGAGTTGTCGACGCGCATGTTTGGGCGGCTGGCTGATCCTCAAGGCGCCAACAACCCGCTCAGCCAAGTGTTGTACGGCCTTGCTTTAAGGTGAGAACACCGGGATAGAATATCAATGTCTCGGGTGGCGGAGCACTCGAGGTAAAGCTTGATAGAGTTTGAAGCTCTGGAAACGGTTGAGACTCCAAACCTTGATACTTACGTCGAGCGGTACCCGAAACCTTGTACCAACCTTGTCTTGGTGATCTATCGAGATGAGTTTATTTGCATGTCTCGAACGCTAACATGGCTCGTGCTGTACAGACACGGATGGGGTTGCGCTCCAGATCCGGAGGGTGCTGTCAAGTATCTTTCAGCTGCAGCCTCCAATTCTGCATCAATTGAGCAGATGGCTCTCCAGGCGGGCATGAAGAAGGGTGGAGCTGCAAAGGGAGAGCTTGTTCTCGCCATTTTCGAGCTGGCCAACTGCTTCAGACATGGTTGGGGCATCGAAAAGGATGCCTACGCCGCCAAGCAGGTACGTTGACTCTGACTCTTGTGGGAGCGACATCAATTGCTGACCATTGACTTCAATGTAGTATTATGAGACTGCAGCGAATCTAGGAGATACTGGTAAGTCGTACATACACGAGCTGAGAACAAGGTCTGACACTAATTGATAGATGCCATGAACGAGATTGCCTGGTGCTACGTCGAAGGCTTCGGCTGTAAGAAAGACAAGGTATGTTACACCATAAGCCATTTACTCATGACTATCTGTCTGGCATGTTCAAGAACACTCTGTACAATACATGAGCCGTATCGATGCCATGGCTGCAGAGATGTTCTCGGTGAGCCTGGGTCACTTGATTCGTCGAGATACTGGCACCCAAACCAACTCACTGCCCAACTCATTCTGCCAGAATCTCCCATCGACTATGGCCATTTCTATACGTTTAATGATGCTTGACTCATCGCATGAGGCTGATATCCTGTACAGTTCGCGGCAGCTCGGTATTATCGACTGGCTGAGAAGGCTGGTAATAAGACACTAGGGAACTCTTGGTAAGTCCACAGCCAGGACCTCCCTCTACACATCGTCCTCCAGTGTTGTTGTGGCGATCTTTATTTCGATAGGCTCTCGTCGACTCCGCCTTGCCCGGGAGCCACAGGCCCTGGTGCAACGGAGGGCATTCCATCGATTGGTCTTGATCCCCCATCATGCATCATACGATTCGATGGACAACCACTGATTCAAACATCTTGCATTAGGATCTGGAAGGAGAAGTACGACCCTCCGGGCGAGGGCAACCGCAAGTAGTGCGACTGTAGCCATGTGCACTGTGACCGAGAGGTGCATCTCTGCGACATATATGCCGTATAAGTCAATCAAAGAGGAGGAGGAGAAGTCGTGGGACAGTCAACCACATAGTTCTGATTCGCCCTTTCGGATGACCAGCCAACTTTTATCCCGTATTGATGTAACTGATTTATTAGGGGTGTCTTGCTCACATCGACATACCTATATGTATACTTGCCAGATACGGTTGGGTCAATATGACTGTGGGGATTTGTGTGTGCTTGTGTCTCGATATCTTACTGTTCTTAAGTATATAGATAGAGTACAGGGTGTTTTCACCTTGCGTCTTATTGCACATATCGCAAAACGGTATCTGAGTGGTTCTCTACTACGTACATATGGTTAGGGTGAAGACCATTGGTGTAGTGTAGCAGCCGTACATCGTCCACCGCCGCCATCTCGCGATGGATTTTCCCTCTTCTCTCATTTTGGACCTCGTGACAAAACCCTACCAATCCCACAAGGCGTTTACTATTGATGCCCAACGTCGATAGCCCAAGAGACATCATATTATTATTATTGGACATCTTAGTCATGCGGCCTGTTAACGAGGCCTGGTCTAGGCCTACATACATACATGACGAGGGGTGCACGGAGGTTGTGACGGTTCATCGCTATAGCGGCCCTGTTATAGGATCAAAGTGAACTCATCTTTGTCATATTGAGAAGGGAGCTTAACAAGAGTGGATGAATTCGAAAAACGTTATATCGCCTGTAATTAGTGGTTGAAATCTCGACGTTTGAACTTGGTTCATTTGTCTCTTCGGGCTCTTTAGACCATCGCATTTTTATCTCATGCATGGCCAGTGATAGGTTTGTTTTCTGATAAGCACGTTTGCTCCTTGCGTCGAGGAAAGAAGAAAACGATCAATCAACTAACTCCCAGCTACAGCTATCCCTTCAGCTCAACGCCCTGCAATGCAATGCCATGCAATGTAGCCACGCCAGGCAGCTTCCAGACGAGATGCAGCAACTTCAAGGATTCCCCATACCAAAGAGCAAAGCCATAGTGGCGCAGAACCGGTGATCGATCGATATATGTGTTTAGACTATCAGCATAAACATGAGGCCTACCACCCAGCTAGCCTCACCTTAGAAGACTTGATGGCTATTTGGATTTGCGCGCCAAATCAAGTCAACTCGTCAACACTGTATCTACAGTACATACAGGCTCATCTAGCTGATGTGCGCATCCCGTGCCGTCCCAGCGCCGCGCATTGGCAAGACATTGTCTAAGACAAACCACCCTCTCGCGCTGACACCCACCACTTACGTCTTCTAGCCTATTATCGACCGGTCTAGCATATGTCTCACCTGCTATCTTTTATCAATTCTTGTTTCGAAACTAACACCCGCCCCTCTTCCTCTTTTGGGACCTGGTCCGTCCAAAGTGTATAAAAGTCTGCCTAAGCAGATATCCGATGATATGACATAACTGTTCACGAGGTAACATCGGCATCATGATCGTCACGAATACTGAATGTAACTATTGAGATGGATATTCTTTGTTTGATGCTCGCCGGGTGAAAACTATGTAATTCCAGATAATTATCCATGCCATAAAATATTGTACAACTGACCGGATCACCTGGAACCGGAGGTTGTTTCAATGAATCGAACTAATTCCAAACAAACAAGTAAATGGATCATCGACGAGCTCGTATCATCGTCATCATAGACCATTTCAGTCATTGTCGTCTTCAGACGTATGCCAATTTCCATCTCCATCCATATCCTTAGCCTCCAAGTCCTTTCCATGCACCGCGATTGTATCAAGACTCTCCATGGACTGGGCCCTCATAGAGTCTGCCTGCTACTTCCTGTTGGCTGCTGTTTCGCCGCAAATGTCCACACCCAATCTGGCTCACATCGACCACATCCCGTTCGCCGTTACCAAAAGAGAGGTATCCAATTTCGAGAGAGGAAAACCGATGCCACGCTGAGAAAATCACTCAAAAAAACAAATCAATACACGCTCGCTTGCTCGATCCATAGGAAATCAGAAAGACCCCAAAATAGGAAATCCACAAGAAACGACAAAAGGAAGACAAGAAACCATCCATTTGGGTGCGTGAGCAACATGTCTGGAGTGCGCGAGAGCGACATCGAGTATATGGCAGCTCATCCCCCATAAAGAGGAAGGAAAATAGCCGACTTATAAGGAAAATAAGTGACAAAAGAAAAAGGAAATAGAGAAAAATGAGAACAGATATTTCAAAGCCGATCGAGGCTAAGGCGTGAAATCGTCATCGTGACTTTTTTAATATTCTTGATTCGTGTCTTCGTTCATGTCCTTAATTCGTTGCATTGCTGCTCATTTTGCGCGCTGTTGCATTCTGACACCATTTTCGCGAAGTTTCGCACAACATCGTTGGGAATCTGATCCCACAGAAGGGAGCGCGTGTACACTTCGGCTGCATCGTTTTGTTTGTTTGGAATTCGCATCGTCGCAAGTGCTTCGGCTAGATTCCGGCGACCTTGACTGGGTGATGATCTCTCAGGAGCATTCTGAAGGAAGTCTTGGGAGTTGACACCATTATACTGAGCAGCTGATAGAGAGAAGATCTGCTCGTTGGTCTGCTCCTGAGTCGGCTGAGTCAGCTGGTCACCAAGCTCACCAAGCATCGAAGGTGCAACACCATCCATCGCCATGTCATTCATGGAGATGGCATTGCCCCAATTAGCAGCGCCGGATGGTTGAGGGGCAGCTTGCAGACTGGCCGACTGAGAGTTGACACCAGCGTCCTTGAGAACATTGTCGAGAATGGTGGCCGAGGCGGCCCTGACATCCTCAGAAACGCGAGGAATAGCAGGGGTCGAGCGGCTCGAGAGGACGAAGGCACCAACGAGGAAGAGCATGAAGAGGAGGCCACCCTGGGCGGCAGGCTTCTCGCTCTCGACGAAGGGGTTGTCGTTCTTCTTGGTGGGAACAATAGCCATCTCCTGCTTGACTTCAGGCTCTGGATAATCATGAAGGAAGTTCGAAGCATCCCATGCACCAGGCATGCCCAAACCGTCCATGGCGTCCATGGCATCGAAGCCGCTTGAAAAGCCGTTGTCTCCGGTGGCGGGAACGGCGCTATCGAGTCGCTGAACATGGTCGGTGAGAACGCTGATCTTCTTCCTCAGTTCGCCAGTCTCATTGGTGTGAACACGGATCATCTCTTCTTTGTCCAGCCTCTGGGTCTCGATGAACTTGATGCATTCCTGCTTTTCGAGGGCCAGTTGTTCAACCCTAGCATGAAGCATCTTCAGCTCTTCCTCCATGTCAGTCATGAGAGCGGTATATTGCTTCTTCTCATCCTCTAGACGCTCAGTATGCTGCTTCTTGCGTTGTCTCGAGTCAAGGCTGGCAGTAATTAGCATCAAATCTTGGAATGACAACCTCTTTATGTTTATTTAGTGTAACGGGACTTACGCTGCTTGTCGGTTACGGAGCAATCGCTTCTGCTGCTTGAGCTCCTTGATCTCTTGTTCGTCGGTGGACTGAGAAATAAGATGGTCGATGTTGCTGAGGTTTCGCTCTGCTGGAATATCAAAGCGAGCATTCTTCTTCCGAATACCGTCGCCGCGACGCATCTCGTTGTGAGAGCGGAGACCGGGGCTGCTAGGGCGCATTTTGTTCTTGTTAATGGGCTGCTGAGGGGTCATCCACTCTTTCTGGGGAGATGTGGGGATAGACTGGGAGCCGACGGGAAGTGACGGGAACATGTTCCCAGGGTTTGTGAAGGGTGTTGGGCCGGCCATGGGTCGGTGGAAGAGAGAGGCATTGGCGTCATATTCAGCAGGAACACCATCGAAGGGATTCAGAGGAGTGCAAGTGCCGGAGGTGTTTCCGAACCAGTTGGCAGGGGCAGCGAAGCCATTGTTTTGAGTGTGATCAGGGCGCATAAAAGGGTTGTTGCTATGCTGGTCAAAGAAAGGGTTGTTGGAGGAAACAGACTGCATTTCGACGGATTGCCAGTCCTCTTGCTTTGGTGAGAAGAGAGGAGGGCCGACAGCAAAGGATTCTCGACGACTGTCAGCCATGGGGGGCGATAGTTCCAAGCCCGAATCGATAGTGTTGTGTTCAAGAATGTTGTCGTCTAATACACTGTTGTCTTCGTCTTCGAAGTACTTCTGTGCGTGTTGTGTATCCACGGTTAGAGAGGCTGGACGATAAAAGGGTTGTTGCATTTGAAATGTTGAAGTCATTGTAGTGATGTGAGTGAGTGAGAGAGTGTGTGTTAAGTGAGGTTTTGTGTGTGTATATATTGTAAGAGGACAGGGCGGGGAAGTTTGAACGAAACAGTGGAAGAAGGAAGCAAGGCTACAAAGAGAAAATAGGTAGGAGCCAAGAAGGGAAGGGTGGAATCTGAAGAAAGAGACCCAGATTCGGAATCAATATCAATATCAAGGTGAAGAGCACAGAGGCACAGAGGGAAGCGAAAAGAGGTTGGGATTTGGGGGAGGGGCGCGAAATAATAAAGTACTGGAGTACCCAAGGTAAGGTATCATCATTTTTTTCTTTGCGCGCGGGAGACTCAAACAATGTTTGGTGGGCAAGGCCGAACCGTAGTGTGGGCAGCGGTGAAGGACGAAACGGGTACGGGTGTGTATTTTTGGCGGCCTGCCAAGTTTTCACCAACCCAGCACCCAGCAGCTCACCTCACTTGTTGGAAAGGAAGGAATGGCAGGACAGGGCAGGACAGGGCAGGGGCGTGTAAGGTGAGGTGAGGTGGGCTTTGAGAACCTGGAAGGAAGCCAGAAAGCCAGACCCTCCGGAGCGTGCTTGGGTGGGGTTAAGTGCCTGGCCAGGCCGATGCGAAAAGGGTACAGAGAATGTGACTCAGTGTTCGGCGGGAGAATCGGAGAGATGGCTCGTACCTCTCGAGTACTTTGGTACTCCAGTTTGTGGCCAAGATACCTAAGTACTAGATTGAATGGAACGGGTGATAATGATTGAGACGGGCTTGCAAACTCTTGTCTTTTCTCTCGCAACGCAGAAGCGAAGGCGTAGCAAAAAATAAATGCGAATCTTTCTCCGACAGAGTATTGTTTGTGCACAAGTGGCTCGAAATCGGCCTCCAGGGATAATAAAGTGATAAACTAAATTTGGAATCCCGGTATGTACCAAGATAGGAAAATGGGAAGAATATACGAAGAATTCAGGGTACTAAGGAAGTGAAAAAGAGGCTGGCGATAGATGGGATAATAATGTGCGGGACGCCGGACAACCGAACGGCGAGGACGGGAAAGGACGGGAATGGCAACAAGCGTATGTAATGGCCGATTCACTAGAATACAACCAACAATGACAAGCCAGAAAGGAACAGGAAATCAACGGCGCGACTGGACACTCTCGGCATCTGCAGTGCAGTATAATAATGCAGTGCAGAAGCCTAGCACAGCGCAATAGACAATGACCAAAAGAGGAGCACTTACAACAGCGAGAGACCAGCGCAAAATTATGTCCTATGGAAGGCTTTAGGATGGTGTGGGCTAGGCGTTGTGTGGTGCTGGTGATGTCCAGGGTTGACTTTGATGGTGCCGTTTCTGAGGTAATATGTGCGAAGTGTGCACTATAAAGCCTTGTGTGGTGGATGGTGCAATTGAGACCTTGATGTAGTCTGCAAATCCTGATAAACAAGATAGGACGATGAGTAGAGACGATGAGTTACTGGGCTTGTATGAAGAAAACAGACTTCTACTTTGGGATCAAAGCGAGGACAATCTTCGATTATGTATGTACTTGGACGGGGCAAGTAGCCGGCAATTACTCTTGTGGAGCAGACACAAGCATCCATTCGCGTTTTAGACCACGCCAGCGATGCCAGACTTGGAGCAACGCGGTCATGGCAGAACATGAGTTTGGCAGGGCACCTCGGCGGAGGATCATGGATGGTCGTGACCCACCAGAGACCGGGGCCCTGTATTGGCCCGTCTTCCTCGGCGCCAGTTGGAGATGTCTAGATTCAGTGATCTGCTCGAATGAGAGCTCTCTTGGCTAACAGATCTCATAAGCGCTTTACTGAGGCATGACCACGGTGATGAGGAACGAGAAATCAGATAAACCAGAGAGAGAAAGTGTATGAATTAATGATCGAATGAGCCAGTGAATGAGCTTCCTGAGCAGCACGCGTCTCATCGATTTAGCCGGCTGAGCCGTATCCAATATGATATGGGAATAAGAATCAGCGTAGTAGACGATCTATCTGCGTGTGGAGGCGCAAGTCAGGGTTGGGGGGCCTCAATCGGCCAGGCAAACTTGGGGTCCAACCAGGCTGAAGAAGCTTTCAACGGCAAGAGCCAGAAGACCAGATGAGACGGGGCCAGGCCGCGATACCTACCAAGACTGAACTGGCGATGCCGATGTTTCTTCCCTCATCGGATCTCTTCCATTGCCAACCTCGACATCACCGCCATCGGCTATCAGTCATAGTAGCGGTGATGGGTTTCAATGTGCCCAGCTAAATCTGTAACAAGGACTCCATTATCAATTATCGTTGCGGTGGAAACCAACGATACGTAACAGTATGGGAATGGAGGACAGAAGTCCGCAGAGGCGAGAGATTGTGACAGCTACACCACAATGTCAATCAGATCTCCAGATGTCAACCGACTTCCCGTTTCTCAGTACAAAATGAGCTTAGTTTAGCACACCAGGCAGGGGATTTTCCTCATGTGTCATCCAAGCCTGGCCCAAGAGGAGGATTCCCGTGAATGCTATTCGTTCTTACTTGTCAGCCATGGAGCCCGTGTGAACAATTAGCAGCGGCGTATGCTGCTGTTAGCTCCAGAAATGGGCCGTCGTCACTTGACCGCTGCTCTGTTCTGTAACAAACAGTACACCAGCCTTGGCCATGTTCCCCCTTGGGCCGCTACCAATTACTGGTATGTCGTGAGTGATTCTCGTGAGTGATGAGGCCATCGTCTCGGGCTTTTCTATGCACGATTTGTGATCTTCTTGTTCTTCAAATGTCTAGACTGGATACCTTGCCACTATCCCAGTAACCCCACGCTTCTTGAGAGCCAGTAGCTACACCTGAGTGGTGTCATGGCTGAAGCCCGACTATGATCTTACAAGGATTAAGAAACATGGGGGAATATGTTTATGTACATACTGTCGGAAGCGACAATAAGCAATTACGGAAGACAGAGAACATGCTTTCGAACCGCTGAAGGAAAAAGCAAAGAGACCATTATGCCAGGGAGTCAATACCAGTAAGTAAAGCGATCCAAGCCCTGTAGACAGGCAGCGGATAGGACTGGGTCTAATGGCGGGAAGCCATGTGCTAAATTTGATATCCCCCAGGCTGATATCGGCACCTCTAGCAAGGGAGCATCGTACTGTACTTCAAAACGGTAAGAAACTCTTACTCAGGTCTGGGACATTATAGCCTCCCGTCTCATTAGGAGCGTCGACTTCTAAGTTCGACTCCAAAATGTCTCATTGGGTCTAGCTTCGGGCGCTGCTGGGCCGGCCCGGCCACTTAGGTTGTTACAAAAGCCCAGCAAACCTAACAATGGGAAAATTCCAAGACGTTGGGCACCAAAACGGACGCTAGTGATCAGAGCATTGGGCTTTATTTCTGCATCAGCCGAGAGCCACTAACACTAATGGCTGCCTTCCTATTGACCAGTCTGCTGGGTCGTGGGGTAAGAACGTGTCGACGTACCCTCCCAAGTCCCGATGGCTGATGGCTTGTTCGTCTTCGACGAATAGCTCGCGACAGTCTTTATTTCACAAGGCAACAACTAGAGGAGACAACACAATATGAAACGCGAGCAGCGCGTCCGACACCGCGTCTTCTGCCTACCTAGTCTTTAGGGACTGCTATTCTTTTTTAGTTCTAGCAAGGTACACTGAGCCGTCCCGAAATTGTGGAAAACTACACGCCATGGCATAATGGAGTCGCCTCACAATGGATATCTCAACTGGCTTCATCCTGGCGCGTGTTTGTCCATTCTCTGGAAATTGACGATTTCCAGGGAAACCACTCCGATTGACCCTCAGTTATTCTCGACAAGCGGAAGTAGCAGAACGCGGTAAAAAAACGATTTTCTAATGAAGAAACCGAGCCGAGACTACGGGTCGGCTCTGAATAATAGATGCCCCAGTAAGAGGTTTCTATCAGATAAGGTACCTATTCTGACCTTTGGGACACCGTTCTCGGAACTTAAGTCCCAACGAGTGCCGTTTGCAGACCATCCCACACAATCACCACAAGTCCCGTTCTTGACTGCAAGAACCCCATCGATATCACGTCTCAAGCCTCTGTTGTCGTCCGATTCACCTGCGGAATCTCCAGTAGCTCATCAGCCAAGAGATGCTGCCTCTCTTGATCATGCACTGAGACTTCGATGCTTCCGTCACTGTGGGTGGCTGGGGAAGACGGCTGCGACTCAGCTCCCACACGCTCCTACTGCACGCCCTCTACGAACCTAATTCTAACCACTAGGCTCATACGCCTGATATCATGGATCCACTGTGCTTCGCGGTCGCATAATGGGCCGCTCATGGTGCTTCTCTTTTGAGCACTTTGTTTTGTCGGTGTGTTACGCGTGCGCGTCCTCTCCCTAGCCGACCAGGAAAATGTTAGGCACCTTACTTTTCTATACCCTGCTGACTTGCTCTTTGATAGATACCAGATGGTCTAGCGTCATGGCTTCGACTGATCTATGGTCCAAACACCTCGTGCTTGGTATACATCTGGGTCCATGCTTCAAATCCGAGGGCCCTTCTCGCGTAACGAAAAATATCACATCAGACACTGGATCCAGAATGGAAGACTACCTACCTGGAATGCTTTCTGAATCTCGATGGTTGCATCATGAACACAGGCTTGTGTTTTATGCTGATGAAGCATTTAGAGTCCCATCTGCTTGTCCAACTATTACAATCTTATCACTTGGTTCAATTGGTGAGTGTGCAAGCATTTTTGCTGCTACCATGAATCTCCGGATCTTTCCCGGGAGGGTCAAGTTGGGTAAACAGCCAGCGCTTTTCAAAACTGCCCAATCTGTCACGACATCCAATCATTTAAATAGGGCGAGCGGTTTTGGGGCTTCATTCGCCCAGAAGGCAGACCTGCTCGGCCTGCTCCATTCCTAAACAGCTTGTCCAGGTAATCAGGCCTGCGCTTCGTGCATGCAGTTTAGCCAGTTCTGGTCATCCATAACCCAAGTGGGCTATGCAGCGTATCCTTGACGATTCAGAACTTTGAAACCCATGCATGGCTACAGAAATGTACGTTTTGGTCATATCGAGAGCCTCATCACCTTTTGAGACAAACGGGTTCAACGAGACAGGGCCTGCTACGACTCTGAATGGCCTCCTCATTGCGGCATCAACGGCATTGCCCACCAATGCCGATGTGAATCCGATATGAAGGCCGCCCAAAGTCGTTGCCCAACTACTTCAGCATATCCCATTGGTGAGCATAGGGATACCGCCATTATGACTCGAAGAGAGGCTGCGATTTTCGGGCACTCACTCTAGCCCCCACGACAACGCAGAACCTCTCTAATTCAGTCATCTCGGTTTCAGAGGCACATGCTTTTCGGTTCCCCTGATCTAACGCAATATTGATTACTTGTACAATACTGTATCATATCCATTCTGTATCCGGTATGAAAGACAACGGTGAGATATTCCGGGTACTATTCGTGACGCAGCCTTTCCGCATGTCACTCTTTCTAAAAGAGGAACAACAGTACAGGTCTTACTCGTGGTAGACTTTGATCTTTGATATTGCGCTGTTCTTTGTGTTTCCCTCCATTTCACCTTTACATATCATCATTCAAGGCTCATTCTGACCGAGAGTGGCCTAGTTGCGCTGATAACTTTACTACGGTCTAGAGTCACTTTGCGCACTCAAAGAATTCCACTAACTCACAGCAGAAGAGCCGGGAAAACTGACTGTTTACCTCTCTTTCAGTTATCAAGTGGCGTAGGGTATCTCCTGAACATGCGGTCTGGATCCCTGTCCGAGTTTTGGGCCCACGTTCATCGTATGTGAAGAGATTTCCAGCAGAACGATCCACCATTCTGGATTTTGCTGCTTCTTCGCAAGGATGCCAGGCTCTTGACAGCGTCAGCCTCAACGAGTAGCATGTCATATCACGAGGCTGCGTCTGGGAATCCAGGAGACAGAGGTGCCCTGTGTCTATTACCCCGGCGCCTTAGTATTCGATATCTGAAACACTCACGGACATCAGCATGACGAAATTGTCTACACCACAATCTCACCTAAGGGATTAGAAGTTGGCAGATGCGGTATTCCAGGATCAAGATTCGCCGACAATGCAACTTGGTAACCCAGAAATGTTAACGTGGGACAGGTATGTCGCAGCCGACAAGCTGCAATGACGCTCACAACATCTTGGAACAAGGAATCTCACGTTCCCTTCTGGAGGACGAAACAGACAGAGTTGTCTTTATATGGTTTAGTCTTGTTTTGCAAGTGCAATTTGGACCCCAATCAAGTGTATTTTGCGAAGCTGGCGTATCATGTGCATATCAGCATACCGAATACTTTGAAGTGAAGACACTGATAGCAACTCGTCTCCAAGCTATCCATGGAACCTTACTTCTCGAACACGGCAGAATGTATCAGTCAGGTATGGAAGCCAAGATTGCAAAACTACGATCCATGAGATCATCCACTTTGCTGTTTTACATAAAGTCACACATCTTCTATAGCAATTGTTAACTACTTTTAGTGTCTGACACTGGGGTCGGCCAGTAGATCACCATCTCTCTCAGGAGTTATTCAAGTACCATCAAGAGCACTTGATAGCCGTGCCTTCTGGGTAGTATCGTGAACATCACGCCGGGCATTCTGCCCGATCAACTAACCAAGATCTGATACCTTGAGCATGGTCAAGTGCATGAAGACAAAGAAATACTAGGATTTGAGCTTGAGGGTATTTGACCTTGGCTCCAGATATGCAATGGGACAATCGTTTCTTTCTCCAATCCAGAGAACGACCAGCAGTGAATATGGTAGAGAGAAACCTGGTGCTTTTTGCTGCATCCCGGACACGACCCTGACAGCTGAGAAGGGGCCTGTCAGCCACTTGATCTCATGAGCGGGTATGTTTCTGAAACAAGTGGCTTAGACACAAGGCTGGGCCTACAAGGTTTTCACAGGAAGCGGGGGTACCCAGGTAGCAGGCCTAGACGAGTTGAAGCGGATGACAGTTCCAATATCCAACAGCTCTCTACGACAGTATCTTATCTTATGACCATGCAGTCTGGAATGCGCAGTTACGGGAGTTAATGGGCAGCATCGGAGTTATCCGGGCGAAAAGGATATCGGTCCCAGAATGCATAAACGGACTGCGCGAACAGAACCTCAGATACACTATTAGCCTTGGCAATAGTCCGTGTCTAGCATAATTGATGGGTAATACATCCCGATCATTTCTTCCCATACGAAGCTGGTGGTACATATGGCTATGAGGAGTTGTCGGGGATGCATTCAGGCTCGCGGTATCGAGAACTTCTGGTGTAGATATCCCATGCACAAACACAGCACCACATCGCGATCATGAACCAGAATCACATCGATAGTTTGGTCCTTAGCTGAACCTATCTGATGCTGGGTTCTGGCGAGTGCATTGGGAAAGCAGCCTGACCGTACCTAACAGATGGGCTCGTGGTGTCATTGTGTCGTGAACATCGTTGCACTGGTAACTGGTGCCTTGGACACACATCACCCTTGTTGGTGGCTTTTCAAATTTTGTCAGCCAAATCGTCAGCGGGTATTCTACGCTATGCCCTCGGTTTCGTTCCCACGATTCGCTATTGGTACCATGGGGCCTCGTGCTTTGTCATTGACGATAGGTTCTGATATTACACTATTGAGACCGGGCTTATCTATCTCTGCCTCTTAAGAAAATAGCTCCAGTTCATATATATACTCCTATCATCAGATCTCTGTGCCTTTGTCCCCCGAGGACCTCCACAATCTGGGACGGCCTGCGTCACTCGAAATCGTCGCCTCTTGTAAGCGCCCATACCAGGTGTGTCCATCAGTCACACAACAAGAGATCTCGTAATTGAGTAGCAAATCCGCTTCGGTAGATGCTCCTATCACAAGGGCAACGATAGCACAGTGTGTGTCATGGTTCAGATGTTGATGCTCGCACACGATTCGCCCAGTGTATCGCCGTTGCGTGCAAACACCTCTGTTGTGGTCTCGGAGAATGCGGTTATAATACGAGACGGGGATGCGTTTTCTCAACATACTAAGTCGTATGCATCTGCGCCCATTCTTGTTTTCAAGACTAGATTCGAAGCAGTGAGATAGAAAAGCCTATTAGCAGCTTCCTGGCTCGTTCTTCTTCTTTTTAGAAAAAGAATGAGACTCGGCATTCAGTCGAACATCTTTCAATATGAAGTTGACGAACTTCCCTATACTCATTCCTGCCTTCACAGCTCAAGTATGTTGGGACTGTAGTTTTCTTGGCCTCTTGTATATATCACTGTGGATTTGTCTCCAGCTCAAAGCCTGTGCCTTCAAACCCTACCAGCACCGCGTTTCTCTGCCCAGCGATTTACTCCCATTCGGAATAGATTCACGTATCACTAATTCTTTGGATGATAGATCGCCATAAATGATCCTCTTGTCATCACCTCTAACCTCCTCAACATCCCTTTTGTTCCCAAGGCGGGTACTCTCGTCTCTGAGCCGGGATATGAGCTTCCTCTAGAGGCGACGTTCATCCAGGGCGGCGACTTTATTCGGCGTGATCCCGATGGCCAATGGGTCAAGCTTGAAGTAACAAGTGTTGCGCGTGATACTTCTGGCTCCCTGTTGCGTTTTAGCTACAACGGAGTCGTCAACATGGCGGGAGATGAGGGGAAAGTGATTCGAGGAGATACGAATGCCACGACGACTGGTTTTGGAAATGCATGTGAGTAACCGGGTTCTATGGCATGGTTGTCGACCTGACGTTGAGCCAACATCCTACCCACATTGTTTTGAGCTGTTGTAGGACAACTCTGGACTTGATACTGACGATGTCAGTTGTGCAGATTAGGTTCGAGACTGATGCTCCTGGGTTGAAACTTCTGCAGGACAAGTTGTATGTTGGCTCGGGAAGGTTCGTTATCGAGGAAGATCGGCCAGTCATTGTGGAATACAAAATCAGCGAGGTAAGCGCGCAGTGCAACAAGGGATCGAAGAATGACTGAAAGGCACGACGGGACGAGATATCGGTTAGCCCGGGTATGAATCGATTAATCTGGGAGCAGGGATCTATGAATTGACAGGAAGGGTTACGTTCGTGATTTTCTACACTGGGTTGCTTCAGTTTTCGAAATCTATTTGTGTTTGGGGACCTAGAAACAAGCCTCACATCGATAGGTCAAGGTTCCTACTTCGCATGTCTACCACCAGCCGTGTCTCCTTAATAGTCAAGCTCCCCTCGAAGCTCAAAGTCGTGGCTCCCGAACTCCAGTCTGCAGCTCTTTTACAACTGCAAGAATATGCTTTAGCGTGCGGTCCCTGTTTAAGCTGCCTGGTTTATCAACACTCCGACTCCAGGTTGGATACAGGCCCTCCAGTTTGTGTATATGGGAGTCGATCCACAGGATCAATACCCCATCTTCTCCGCCTTTCGTGTTACGCTACACCGGTACTAGTCCACGCTTATTGGGGGACATTGGAAAGCTGCAGAAGACGCTCGCCGGCGCGGATGTTGGCATACTCATATGCCTTGGACTCGGGAGGAAAAGTTCCGTTGGCGGCCCAAAGATCGATCAGAGGCTGCATGGGCTCCAGCTCAGCGGGCTTGAGCATGTCCAGAGCCGTAGCCGTCAGGATAAAGTGTGAGAAACAACTGTTGAGCTGCTTCTCCAGATTGAGATGGTAAAATGGCTCGGTGAAATGAGCCCAGTAGAGATGAGCGTAGACTCGGAACATTTGTCGGAAAATCATCTGGCAGATGTCGACGAACTTATCAGGGAAGCCTGATCGCTTTCCGATGTACTCGGGCTCGCCAGGGTTCGAGAGTTGGGACAAAGGTGTGGTGGTGATGGAGGGGTTGTGGGCGTACGAGACACCAGAAGCATCAGTTGGGAAGATGTTGGTGTCGTCGATCTTACCAGAAATCCATCGCTGCATAAGAGTCATGTATTCATAGGCGGGAAGCTCAACAGGCTCTCTGTTACGGTTGAGCCAAGTAAAGGAGTGGTTACTAGCAAGAGTTAGTGAATGTATGGGTCTGGCAAAGAGTGTTGATAACTCACGCTCCAGCAGACATGCGTGGGCAGCTGGTAGAGTTGCAGATGGATGTACCATCATCCTCCTTCTCGTGGAGAACTCTAACAAAATTCCACAGGTTGCGGTAATGCTCAACAACTGAACGGCGTTAGGACCCGTTGTGATAACAAAGTTTCATACTTACCCTGGTGTGCAATCCACTCGCCTTGCTCGACCGTCTTGGGTCGAGCACTCAGTGTCATGAAATTACCCTTTACTATGTGCTTAGCATATTGGGCATTGAGCCACAGAGGGAGAGGTCGAGGAAGATGATAGGATGAGATTAGTTCGTCACCGCTCATGACGCCGCTGGAGTCATCCATGCCAATGGTCTGGGCGAGTGAAGGAGAGTTAGGCAGAGGGGGGACCTTGGGAGCTAGACTAGCTGAGGAAGACTGGCTCCCTTGAGTAGGCAGCTCTGGTGGGGGAGGCTGACTGGCAGTAGAACCAGTTGGGCTCTTTTGAGGGCCAGAAGAAGGCTTAGCTGAGCCACCTCGGAATCGAGCGTTACTGGTGATGTTATGTCAGCAAATGTAAGTAGGTAATGAGATGGATGCTATCGAAATAGGACCGAGTTAAGGAAGGAATAAAAAAGTCACTTCAAGTCAGCACAGGTACAGGTAAGTTAAGGTACCTAAGGTAGTAGGTAGGAGAGCACCTATCCATGGATGTGACAGCACACTATGCTTGAAATGGCACACATGGTTGAAACACTGGAAGGTCCGCCCATGGCAGCCGCAGAAAAGCGCCATGCGTGGCGCCCTTGCAAGGGAGAGGAATGATGGTAGGAAAGGTATAGTAGGTGAGTAGGTAAGGGTGATATATGAGTGAGGAACTATCCATCATACCCAATAGGCACTACCAGAGATTGCCTGTCATGACGAGGGTTTTTTAAGAGTGACCAGCTTCTCGTAAAGAATCCTAAAGCAACGTCTTCAGAGGCTCAAAGCAATGAATGTTTTCAGCTCATGAACCCTTGGGCCATGTCTTGGACGAAGTACTAGTGTACCAGGGGACCACATGGTGAGAGTCTGATTGTGTACAGTTGGCCTTCAGTCTCTCGGTAGTTGTCCTGCACTGCGACAAGGAGTGCGCAAGGGTATTGGCTCCAGGTTCGAGTGTATCCGAAATGAAGAATTTGCATGCAATGTTGCACTCGTATAGGAGTAGAGGGTCGTGGCTGGTGGATATAGGTATTTTACCTCTACAAGAGGTGGCGGCTCTTTTAGGATTCATGATGAAGGCATGACAAGAACAGTTGCAGAATCCGGACACAGGCCACGCAGAAGCGATGCTGACAATGAAGATCCAATGGCGAGCAAAGACAAACTGAGATGATACTGATGAAGAATAAGAATAATACTCACATGCCAGAAAAGAGGTTCGACATGGTTGACAGAAAGGCGGGGTGAAATCGTGAGCAAAGGTGCCTGAGAAGGATTCCACGAGGGCTTCCCAAATAGAGGGAGAACGCGCTCAAGTCGGTATTAGGGTATGTTCGGTGACTGGCTTGAGCGGTCGTTGGGTAATGTCTTCCGCCTGGCTGAGACTGCGTGTTGTTGTCAGGATCAATATCAGATCGAATCCGATAACTATCAGCAGCTGGAGTCGGTTTGAGAAAGGGGGTTTTTGAGGTGTCGGTGTCGGGGCTTGGGCTTCCCAGGTTGATGAATAGCGGCTAAGTACCCCGTAGCTTTAGCGGATGAGCGCCACAACGGGGCCTCACGCTAGTGCATCGCATCCATCGCATCCCGTCTCCAGAAGCCTCCCTGCTCGTCTCACGCGACTGGCTCTGTTTGTCACCTGAAGCGCGCCATGCCTGTTTCAGAGCATTCGAAGGGGACCATCTTGACACTCCTGCCATTTCTCGGCCACCTTTTCCTCCTCTCAAACCTCCTGGGCACTGTTCCTTCGTTCTCGTCTCCACTAACTCGAGGCAGAGGAACTTGAGGTTGCCATCTGTTTATGTGTGGCACGTATTGTGGCTGTGGTTATCGACAAAACGGATATTGCAGTGGCTGGTGCATCTAGGTAGGTACTTCCCAACCTCAGGCCTAGGAGGTACCTTACCTAACGTTAGTTACCTTGAGTTAGTGCCACAATCAGCTAAACGGATCCACGGTCGCAGAAAGTAAAGCGCGACTGCAAGCTCACTTTGCGCGCAAACCAACCGCTTCTTTCACTGTCCCTTCAATTGCTTAATTCATCCTCCGTCACCACAAAGAATCTACAACATGTCCGACATAGAGGACCCAATTGACTCAGTCGACGAAGGCGGCGACGACCTCTTTGGTGATGATGGCGACGATGATGTCGTACCTACCAAGGAGCCTGTCCATGAGGATGATGAACTTGCTTCAGATCCAGAAGGGGACAGCTACGCGCGGTACCGCAACGATGACGATGACCAGACTCAAGTCCAGACGAAAGAACGAGCTATTCAAAACGTCGAAACTTATCGACATCGAATTCCGAAGCCTAAAGATGGCGCGGTATGCATTTTTCCTACTTGCTCCGAAAATCCGTTAGGCGCTGACTTTCACGGAATAGCTTCGAATTCTACGGATCCCCAAGTTCATGAAGATAATGCCTGAAGTGTACGATCCCGAGACGTTTGAACCGACAGAATTCGACCTGGCAAATGCTAAAGCTGAGCATCCTAAGCATGTCGCTCGAGTACGAAAAGATCACAGCACCGGCGAATTCAAGAGCAATACAAACATCTTTCACTGGAGCGACGGATCAGTGACCATTTCCGTTGGCGGAGAGCATTATGAGATCCAGAGAAAGGCGCTCGCCCCACCACCAGACAAGCCCTACAACGAGGTCAATGATGGTCACTACTACGCTGCTGCCGCTGAGTTGCACAGCAACATCCTTATGACGGTTGGGCATATCACAGAGCAATACAATGTTCGACCCAACAAGGCAGTTGGAGACGACGCGCTGACTCTCCTAGCTGAGAGGATGGCTGTCGCCAGTAAGCCTGCGAATGCAACTGACATGATCATCCAAACGACTGTCGACCCCGAACTCCAGAAGAAACAGGCCGAATTGGCTGAGAAGGAAAGAATGAAGGCACAGAGGCGACGCGAGAATGCTGCCGCCAAGATGGATGGTGGGTATGGCCGATCACGAGGAGGACTATCTATTGGGGACCTTGAAGGTGGACGCCGAGGCGCGGCAGGCTCTCGCAAGCGCGGCGCACCTGGGTCGGGCAAACCTAGAAGGCGAAGAGATGAGGAATCAGACGAGGAGCTTGAGCATGCTGTTGGCCGGCATGAAGGCTACTCCCTCGACGATGGTTTCATCGTCAACAGCGACGAAGAAGTGGAAAGCGGAGGCGATGATGACGACGAAGATGACTTTCCCGATGACGACGAAGAAGAAAAGCCTCGCTCCAAACGTCAGAGGACAAGGGATCGCAGTGAGGACGAAGATGATCTCAGTGAAGTTGAACAAGTGGCAGGAAGATCCCGCAGGAGAAATGTCATCGATGATGATGACGACTAAAATGGACATCTGGAGTCTCAGAGACAATGGGATGGGTATTTGCATGGTGAGCAAGGGAGGCCATTGCTGCATAATATGGTTATATCAAACCTGTCTCCAAGACATACTATCGCACAAATCGGTTGTTTTTGTATTATATTTTAGACTTTCGGGGGTAATAACAGCAAACCACATCCTCACTGAATCTCTTACGTGAATCCTCGGCCCATATTCCATACAACAAGCCACGGTATAACAAAACAAACCACCACTTTGTCACAAAAAGATTGTTCGTGCGAGACTGAGTCGATGAATAGGTACTAGCCATATATACATATATGCATATGAGCGTGGCTCAATCTCCGAGATACCATGTCTCAAAAACTGGTGATCTCATTGGCAATCACATGCCGATTTAGCGTCAAGCATTACCTTACTTGGCTGGAGGAAGTACTTCGTTGAACAGCTGCGGGGAGCTCTACGGAACTCAACACCAACTTACCTTATCTTGCATGTCCTATAATATAATATCTCGGTTTTCTGATTGACGAACCTGAACACCCCAAGAAGCCCCCCTCACCGGTTCTGCATGCGGTCTCTAGCGTTTATGACATATTCCCAAGGTACACTGGGTAGCGTGCCATCTCGTCGCTAAACGCTCGCAAAACACGACACTTCGCAAATGGTGCTTGTGCTTGTGATCGGCCCTCGGTAACGCGCAATGGGGGTGGTAATCACCGTATGGGGTGTCGTCGTGGATGTGGCCAGCTTCTGGCAGAGGGTAAACTCTCTGTTCCTCCTATCCGTGATACGCGACGTTTGTCGTTCCTAACTATGTTGTCGTTGCAGAAGCTGCGGAGCTGGTATACGCGCAAAAGCCCCGTTGAACTATGGCTAGACCTATTGAGAACCGCCGAGGCCTTTGAGGACTGGGAGGAGGCCGCACTACACTTGGATAACCTCCTGGGCCTTGATCTGTGGCAAGTCTGCTTCCAAAATGTCATGTCGACTTAGATGCGTTACGCTAACGAGTTTACAGGAGAAACAACCCAGCTTCCAAGTACTACGACTGGAGACTCATTGCAGAACGCCTAGACTCCCTCGCGACCGCACGGGAAGACGGAAACTTTCAGCAGCTCGTCAACCTGTTAAGATCCGGCCTTGTTCGAAACCTCGGGAACATCACCTCGCCCAAACTCTACAATCGATCATTTGCCGGAACCAAGTATCTTATAGAAGAGTACATCACCCAGATTGCTGAAGCAGTGGAAGACATTCGCGCTCTGCCTACAACTCCGTCGGCGACACATGGTACGGGGCCATCCTTGACGACGCAGATGAAATTGGACTGTATCCACGATACAAGACAGGCTTTTGGCAGGAGTACACTCGTCCTTCAAGGTGGTGCGATATTCGGCATGTGCCATTTGGGCGTTGTGAAGGCTCTCTTTCTGCGTGGTTTACTCCCGCGCATCATTACGGGAACGGCTACAGGCGCCTTAATCGCCGCTCTAGTCGCTATTCATACAGAAGATGAGCTACCGGCTGTCTTGAGTGGCGATGGCATTGACCTCTCGGCATTTGCTTCCAAGAATGGTCATGAGAACGGGGAAACGTCAACGGCTCAGGCCTTCAGGTCACGGTGGGAAACTCTATGGCGGAGGATCAGGCGTTTCTCCAAAGAAGGTTACTTTCTTGACGTGACTGTTTTGGAGGAGTGTGTGAGGGCCAATGTTGGTGATTTGACTTTCGAAGAGGCCTATAACCGGAGCAAGAGGGTGCTGAACATAACTGTTGCGACGGAGGGCCAGGGCGGTGTACCGACTCTCCTCAACTATCTGACTGCGCCTAATGTGGTATGTTCTTGAAGCACTGCCTTTTCATGAAGCCTGCTGACTCGTCTTAGTTGATCTGGACCGCTGCTGTAGCGTCGAATGCCTCATCGCCCTCTCTCTATGGCCACCGTAAGACGACTATGCTCTGCAAGGACGCTCATGGCAACATCGTACCGTGGGCACCGGCTAACACAATTGACTTTCGACATTGGACTCACACATCCTACTCCGATCGAGACTCACCCTTACGACGTATTGCTGAGTTATTCAACGTCAATCATTTCATTGTCAGCCAAGCTCGACCGTATCTCATTCCCTTCATTCAGTCTGATATGCATGGCCCATCTTTAGTAGAGTCACGGAGCAAGACAACACAGATATCTGCCTTTCTCGTACGCATGGTAGGGCTGGAGATAAGGCACCGTCTAAGTCAGCTGGACACACTAAACCTCCTGCCAACCGGTATCCGCCGCTTCCTGGTCGATGAACAAGTCCCGGCTGCCTCCATGGTTCTCGTGCCCGAAGTGACAGCAGGGGACTTTGTGCGATTACTAGAAACTCCGACACGTGAGACCCTTAACTACTGGGTTCTCAGAGGCGAGAGGAGCGTTTGGCCTGCCGTAGCCGCCCTAAGAATCAGGTGTGCTGTCGAAAATGAGCTCGACAGGTCATATCAGGTTGTCAGGAAGTTCAAAGCCCCCGGCTTACGACGAAAGGGGAGCATGGCCACTACACTGGAGGCTTAGAGAAGAGAACGTAATGTGTAGTTTGGCTCAGCCGTTGCGGATATCAGAGCGACTTGAACACTTCATCTAAAGTTGTTGGAACAATGGTTACATGAAAATACCAGCCCTTCGTTATTGATACCGATCAGAAACAACAGAAGGATGCTTTGCTTGGCACGGAAGTATGTCTCCCTGAGGTACTTAGGAATCGTTATCTGCGTTTTTACTCACAGGAGGAGCTTGCTGTGTCTAGGACTTGTCTTCTTTTTACCTCTGGTAGCAATTTCCATCTTTCTTGTCATATCCTGCATTTGTTTTTCCAACATTGATCACCATTGCTCGATATTGGAGAGGCCTCAAAACAAGTATCAGCAGGAATCTGTAACAGGAACTCTGCCAACTCTACCACACGATCAGTCAAGTTATACAAGTTGGCTTTCAGCGATGACAGCGAATTAATATACCCATGCAAGAACCCGCAATTGACAGGATGCAACCCAATTTCGTGACTGCACAGCAATTCTCGGGGACACTCATCAGTTATGCAAACTATAGCCCAAGTCTACGTTCAGGCAGTCTCCATTTATAGAACCAAGGAAGGACAATAAGAAGACGAGTTTCTGGGCAGGAATATGGACAGGAGGGGGGATGGTGACTCAGATAGCAATACCTCAAAGTTGGCAAACACCTATCTCTGATGGTCATATCCGTAGAGTCAGATATCAAAGGACCAAATTCCTTTTACCCCAAAATAGACCTCCTCTTTAGCAGGGCGTCAAAAGAGAATGAGGCGGTTGGCTTTGATAGGTAAGCAGTAGTTCATGTCTAATGCGAAAGGGGTTAGAGGAGGCTCTGCCATGCAGCAATGACACCACTTTCAAGAGATGACGATACCGAAGATACATAAAATTCAGTATGCCACTATGCAAATAACACTTGTCCCCCACGTACCGTATTCTTGAGGCTGTTCTGATCGAGACCGCGTCAGAAGTGCACCAAGCAAGGGGCACTGCCAGCGCATCGTTCATGGCGTCCAGCACAATTGACGAATGGAAAGGGCTGGATCATACCTAGGCAGGCTTATGCAGTCAATGGTTCATGGTGTTGGGCCAAGGGTTCATGAGTTCAAAAGCTCTGGCCTCACCCACCTCCTCGGGCCAGTATTTTGTTTCCAGAATATTTCACAGCGAGACAAGACAAACCAAGTCATCGAAACACAGTCAACGCTTGTGCTGCCCGGCGCTTCGCCTTGGGCGAATACGCTAATTAACCTTAGTAGCTAAGCATTACTGAGTATCACGACCACTATCTTGTCCCCTGGTTTGGAACCGCATTACACCACATCTGACGTATACACCCTAGATTCTTGGGCTCACCAACATGGCCAGCGTGACTCTTCCTGATAGGCATGAAAGTAACTCGGAATCTTCCATGTCACTCTCGTCGTCCATACTTCTTGAAGACCACAGTTCGCCCATCTTCGACATTTACGGCCAAGCCATGGACGTAGATGACTATCAACACCCTTCTCCTCCCACCATAGATATGTCTACATCCATGGTTCTCGAGCGCACCGCGGCAATCAGAACATTCCCTTTTGAAGCCGACGACTTCTCGATGAGCGGCTGGACCACTATTGGCACATCCTCCGCCGCCTCCTCCGAAACAACATGCCCCGCTCCGGCGTCCGTGTCCGCCTCCGTCGCTGATCTCACGGCGTCCGAGCTGGAACTCCAGGATACCCGGCCTTCAGGCTCGCTTGCCAGTCCCGGTTCGCACGTGGTGCGCGACCGTGCTTGTGAAATGTCCGTCGGTAGCGATAGCCTATTCGGCTACAGCTACACCTTTGTCCAAGATGATCAAGGACTATGCGGAATCGGAGCGTGGGCTGATATTACGACAAGTTCTGTCGTCGCCAAGAACAGGCGAATCACTCCGCGACAATGATAATTTCAGCAAAAAAAAAAAATCTTCATTTTTTTGAGTTTGAAAAATCAAGGAATGTCTTGGGTCATCATGGATTCCTTGTCTGTTTCCGGCCGGCAGTTTATCTATCGTCCTTTGGGCTGCCACGCGCCGAACGGTTCCGCGTTTCATGTACAGTATCTCTTATTCTGCTTTTCATCTGAACTCATGCGCGATGATGGCATTTGTTGTCTATGCTCTCACGAAATTCTCCACTTGTGCTTTTGTTGCATCAGTCATTACTTTGTTCTGAAAAAACTCAGCAGTAACTTAGCTGCTCTGCTTAGTTAGTAGGTAATTAGCTATGTTTCAAGATGGAATCAATGAAAGACAAGACAGGATCGCCACAGCCACAAACAACAGGAATGCTCACTGACGCAAGGGGTATGCAATCAGATCATCTAAGCCAGACTACCTACCTTAGCTAGATCGGTTACATCAACAAGAATCCATTACATTTGACCGGAAACTTGGCCATGATCTCCACGGTTAACCTGTGAAATGTAACACAAGCACTCCACAAACTTGCAAGGACACGATCGTCATGGAGCAATTCGAGCCATGTGATGTTTGCTGCATTAGGTAGAGAGCCTATGACACACCCCATGAATGAAACGCATAGTTAATCTACAGGACTCAGCGCTCTGTCTCGCCCACCATTCCAGTTCTTGAATGGCCCTGTACATGACATTTAATTACCGGTGTGCGACGAATTTCGGGCAAATGATGACAACTGCTGTGTACTGTGAATAATGGATGATCCTTTGTGTAATAAGGATGCACATAACACCCACTATGGGGAGCCTTTTTGTATCAAGATAACGAAGCATATCTCGGCATCTAACGGAAGGTCAGATTAGAACCACAAAAGTGCGGCAATTCTTTGATGCTACATATCCAGGCTGTCAAGTAATCGAAGACAGACGCATCAATGAGAGGCGGAGATTGTACATACATAGAATGTCGAATGTCCACTGATATCATGCGCCGTTATAGCAGGGTGTCCCTGGTAATGTTGCATACCCGCCGGTCTAGGGATTGATTTGGCATTCGTCCCGTTGAATTGTTACTTTGAAACAGCAGTTGGGCCGCAGGAAGGGATGGCAGATCAGACCGGGAACCTGCATGTAAGGATGTTGGAGGTGTGGAGTAACCAACGCAAGACAAAAAGGAAATTCGGACGACGGAACTCGGAGACAGCAAAAGACATACCGCAAACGTTGTTTATTCTCCACATAGGTTCGCCAGGACACATCAGAAGTTTAGAGCAGAAAACACAGAAAACACAGGCTTCTTGGTGGTGACAAGTTGTAAACATACAAAATGAAACACCGTTTTGGCTCCTAGTCGCACGATCAACGTTCTAGTAAGATGCGCTATGGCCTAGAAAGTCTTCACCATGGGACACATATCACCAAGACGAAACAAGTGTTTAAAAACAGACCAACTCGAGTCTAATTGATTTCTAAATACCAGGCTTTCTTCCTCCCAGACAAGCCAAAGCAAGGTTCATCGGTGGATATAGCCGGCCGCGACGCCTCATGGGGTAACCGGAAAAGAATAAAACAAAGGCCATCATTAAAGTAGAATTATACACCCGAAACTGGAGTCTCATCAAACCGCTCTTTCTTCATCCCATTTATGCGCATAAAACATTATGTCCATAACTTAGTTGAGGTAAACCATGGCCATAACGGCGCCGGCAATAAGAGCCAGCGAGGATGTCATGCGAGCAGCACCGCTCTCAGGGACACTGGGGACACTGGTCTCGCCGCCGGCACTGCCAGTCTTGGAGGGAGTGGGGTGAGCAGCAGTAGGAGTGGTGGCGTTCTTGGAAGGAGCATGAGTAGGAATGATGGGCTTAGCAACAGTGGTGGTCTCCTCAGCGGACTTAGTGACGCTGGCAAGGGTGGTAGACTCCTTGGTGGAAACGGCAGCAGTGGTCTCAGCAGTAGCGGTGGCGGACTTGGTGACAGAGGGAGCGGCGTATGATCCCTTGTAGGGGAACTGAGCGCTGTAGTTGACCTCACCAGCCTTGTCGGTGATCTTGAAGTTGTAGGTGTCGGAGGGAAGCTCAGAGGGTGTGAAAGTGAAAGAGTCACCAGTGGCATCGGCTATCATGGGTCAGCAAGATATGGCATATTCAATAATGGTGAGACATACTGGTCAGGGTCTTGTAGTCAGAGAGATCGTCAGAGGGGCCGTTCTGGAGGACAATGGTGCAGCCATCGTCACAGCCAGAGTACTTGATGGTGTAAGGCTTGCCCTCAGTGAGATCGAACTCGGTGTTGAGGAAAGCAGGCTTAGCCAGGGCCACGGAGGCGAGGGCAGCAATGGTAGCGAGAGTGTACTTCATTTTGAAGGTTGGTGAGATTTGGTGTGTGGTTGAAAGAATGACTGAGTATTACTACCAGGCTGGTTAGTTCTTGTTTCTGGAATACTGTTCCGATAAATCGTAAATAGTAGCGAGACTATGAGCAAATGGCGTGTGTGTGTGTGTGTGTGATGATGATGATGCTGCTGCAATGTTCGAGTTGGGTGCACCAGGCTGAACGAGAGTTGTGTAAACAAGCCACAGGTAGTGCCTGGGCTGCCAGGCTGATCCGTTGCCACCAGCAGTTGACAGTGCCTGCTGGTGCCAGCTTGTTTGACTTCCATCCATTACTGGCGCTGTTGCCCAACTGTATTGCATTGCACTTAAATGCATCCTTCTTCCTAGGTATCCCAGGCACACAAAAGTTCGATGTATGTGGATGTTGCCCATATAGGGAAAGGCTAAAGAAGATAACAACTTACATTAGGTATAGGTAGTGGGAAATAGGCACAACGAAGTAGCGAATTGACTGAGGCGTTGATAGAGAAGAAGGAAGGAGGGAGATTCGAGAGAAGGAGGGAGGCTTATTATAATGAAGGGAACGCAGAGCTAGTGACAATATTGAGAGCAATAAAGGGGATACATCCAGAAGCTACCGATGGCAATCCAATCCAACCTAATCCCACGAGACCATGGCACCAACTTACTCTATCCCATCCCACCGAACTAAGGGCCGGGGTGTATGTGCAGAGCAGAGGGGGTGGAGGGGTGGGTGAGTTGTAGAGTGAGGTGTAGTAGCGCAGTACGGAGTAGCGCAGGTAGCGATTGTTGGACATGCCTTCCGCAGGTTCAACTGAATTCAATTGTGAGCTTTGTCCTTTCCTCCTCAGAGCTCCTTCCTCCTTTCGCTTTCCATTTCCCTTTCCCCTTCCAGGTTCTTTCACTTTCACCCAAAGGACCCTGTCCCCCACTTCCCTGTCAGTACATACCTCCTAGCTTGCCTTGGTCTGATAATCCATTTTCCTCTCTCTCAACCCATGCCATTCTTTCTTGGCCCATCTCGCTACATCATCACATTCCATCCACTGGCAGGCCAGCCACGGCCTTCCAATTCCCGAATCAGAACGGACCCTATCAGATCCCTGCCACGCAAATTAGCCATGTCCTAGCGTCCTTTACGCATGCCAGCGCTATACCCTTTGTGACGCATACTCCAAGCTTTCTGTGGACTCGCCCTCCAGGCTACGGGGATGTGCCAGCTCCACCTGCAAGACCAACGGACAACCTCTAGGATGATTGCTGTGCCTGACAGCCAGAGCGGGCACGCGCCCACTAAGCCAAGCAGGCATCATTAGCGACATGAGACCTCGATCCATCACAATTTGACTTCCAGGCTCTATTTGCACCGAGCCTTGCCCCCCTGACGACCTCAATTCATTCATGTCGCAGGTCTTTAGCGGTCACCTTGGGGTGGAATTGATACAGTCATCAGGCGAGCTTTGATCTATGCAAGTCCTTTTCCCTCCAGCCAAGTCCCCAGTTCGACTCGTTCTAGGCCTTATCAAGGGTTTCCTGTCAGCCTTGCCTTAGTCTGGCAGTGGTCACAGCAGCAGCACACTTTTTTAACCGCGCCTCTCCGGCGTATACCGGAGCTGCTGCACTACGGACCAACTCTCGGAGGGCGAGGCCAGCTACCCTATCTTTCTAGCAGCGATAGCCGCCATGATTTAGGTTACCACTGCCAGACATGCTGTCGTAAGCTCACCGATGTGGTGTCTTTGTTCAGTTATGTATTGATTTCATGAGATGGGCCATGCCCGATTCAACATATCAATCAATCAACGACACAGTCTTTGTGAACAAGACATGGTCTCTCTCAATATTCTCCCATTCACTTTCATAGCACATGCAATGAACCCTTTGAATCGTGGAGCATAGCTTCATCAAGACCCTGGTCCTTAACGGCTCTGGGCAGCATCCGGAAAATCTCAGCATGTCGGCTGCTGCAGTTGTCTCTCCTCTGCTGAGTCTGCTCCTCCATCGGCGGTCTGGATGCTTGCCGCTATTGGAAACTTGGTAGAGTAGAGCTAATTGTACCAACAACTTCCTCTAT
>JAAOAR010000413.1:0-12771 GCA_013395995.1 Fusarium pseudoanthophilum | reverse complement strand
ATTTAAGTTTTTATTATATTAGCTTTATATTATAGCTATTAATTAATAATTTTAGTATTAATATTTAAGTTATAAGCTAGAAGTATTATTTATAGTTAAGATTTATAGCTATAAGCTTATTCTAGTAAAGAGAACCTAGTGACTTTTAATAGGTATACTATAAGATCGTACAATGACCACGACTTTGGCTATGGTAAGCCTGCTGCACTAATATGGATACTTGTAAACTTTAAAGGTTTCTTCCTTGTATTCTGTCTAGAGCCGGAGTCAGGATTTCTGGGCGGGAGGAGGGAATTGAAGTTTGTTTTAGTCTGGAGGAGACTTGCTATGCCTAGTCGGAGATGGATGAGGAGTTTGCATAATATGGAGCAGAGGGGTTTGATGTGCCACATCATATGTTATTTCCAGTAGCCTGTGCCTTGAAGCCAAGTCAAGGTTTTTGAAACACGTCATACTGAGGCTATGGCTTGTTACATATCTAGTTCCATTCGGCTATTCTCCAATATATGGACGCAGTTGCACTGTGCCCGCTCTGGCTGACAAGCGCCACGATACAGGACTTGTTTTGTCAGCTGCATCCCTGTATCTTATTGCATGTGATGGCAACTGATCGGAATAGAGTTAATTGGTATCCCAAGCCACTTCAACGAATGGCTTTGTGATGGCATAAACTGATGATCATATGATATGACAGAGGGCAAACACAATGCTAAGCCCAGAACTTCTTCAAGCACTGTATAAAATACTTGTATGGTAATTAAGGCCAGTGCAGCCATTCTTCAAACCGTTCATGAATATATATAACACTGTCTGCACTCTTCTGATAGCCTGAGTAGAAAAACATCAAACCCGGATGACCTGCCCCAACTCATCCAAGATGGCAGAAACCGGCGTCACCCATAAGGTCATCTCTGTTATTCTCCGCCTCTCCGAACTGGCCTCCGCCATCATAGTGCTGGGCATTCTCTCGCGCTTCTGTTACCTCGCGGGCATCGCGGAAGCACATGTCGACGGACGCATCATCTACACCATCGTCGTCGCGTGCCTCGGAATTATGTATTCCATCTGTTTCTGCCCGCCGTTCAAAGCCATGTTCTTGGGTTTTCCTTTCGACTTCGTCATGTTTGTCATGTGGCTCGTGGCATACTGCTTGCTCCAGACGGTGATCTCCCATCAACCCCACAGCTAACAACACCCACTGACCAGCTTTCATAGAGAACCGGCAGTCACACTTGCTCTGCGAGCTGGTACTACAATTACTGGGGCTACTACTGGGGTCGCTTTTGGCGAGTCGGACCTATCGGAACGGTAAATATCGACGCGGCAGGTTGCGCCTCGTGGAGGACAGCCCTTGCATTTGCATTCATTGCCTGGTTTCTCCATCTTCTGAGTGGTGTTCTCGTAAGTTGTGCCCAAGCTGATGAGAGCACGATAGAGCTGACGCGACCAAATACAGGGTGTATACGTCTTCCGGAATTATATCAAGCTTGACGAGACAAAGACCGATTTGAAAGAACACGCGGAAAAGCTTGCCAGGTAAGCATGATTCAGTGTGGTATCTAGAATCATGGACTAATGATTATTACACTCAAGAGCGGACCCCAAGGTCCATGGCTATCAGCGAAATGATGAACCAACAGATAATGTCTAGGCCACAATCCCTCTCATACCGTGTTAGCCTGGAGAGGGGTCAGGCGGGGTAACGTTGATGTTTTGGAGTAAGCAGCCACAAACGGCGGAAACTGAAGGAGAAAGTTTGATTGATTCACGGAATATGCCTTGATATAAACAGATTGAACTTGTTGCAACATGTATTTAATATTTTCCAGTTACCCTCGCTCAGATCATCACACAGAAACTTACAGAGGACACACATATCCAATTAAACTTTGTCAATTTAATTGCGATTGAAGCCACCGACAAGACTCTTGGCGCACTCGACAGGATATTTAGTCACAGCTGCCCACACACCATCACTCGGGTTTATATCTGCCATTTTCCCCGGCCCTACAGGAGAGTTAGACTTTAACTTTGTCTCACAAACATCAGACTCACCGAACACAAAGACAACGACAGCCTCCTTACCCCGCCCGCCCAAGATCTCAACCGTAAAGTCAGATACAGCACAACAGGCGTCAAACTTGTTTGCCCCAACATACGGGACGCTCCATGTGAACGTGACCTCGCTCCTCCCTTCGAATCCAACAATTCGGTATGTGATTGAACCGTCAACACCTCCGCCCATGTGACTCGACTTACAGCGCAGCATACCACTCTCGCCCGCTAGAATTGTTTGCGGCGGCTGAAGGTCTGGCGCCTTGGTCCATTCGCCGTGATTAAGAGCTGGCCATTCGGACTCGGCGACGAGCTCCTCGTTGGTGTGATTCAGGATAACGATGAGTAACTCCCTCGTAGCCATAGTGTTGTCGATCTGCAGATTGTTAATCAGGAGGGAGATATCGATCAATTCTGCATACAAGAGATGAAGGGAATATTCGACGATGTTGCTTCGGGACAAGAATCGTTGAAGAAAGTAACAGTTTAATATATCTATCGGGCTACATCGAAGGGCAACAAACCGGCATGACAATGTCAGCTTCGTAGACAAGTGTTAGCCATAAGCTTAAAGTTTAGGTTGCCTACGAAGATGACAAGAATGCGATGGTATGGTCATCTTGTGGCGTCGAAATGGGCAAACTGGAAGTGTGAAGTCCCTCATCATGTCCCTGTAGTTATAGATAGTCAATTTATTGAATCACAGTTTATAGAAGGGGTCCTTGCGTTAGTTGACAAGACGCCACCATCCAAAGGACTTACCCTTGCCAGCTGCAGAAGCCGCGTCAGGTCATCATAATAGTCATTTAAACACCGTGTACAAGTGTAATCAAGGAAATAGCCCGCGGCCAAGATGGTAGGGAAGCATCAGCGGCTGATCGAGTTCTTCGATTAGCGCGGGTAGCTGTCAAACCTTATATCAATAAAATGTCACATCGCTCAGGGCAGGTCGAGAAACCTACAATAGTTACAGGCACTAAAGAGTTTCCATTTGTCTGAGCGTTGCATTTATGTGAGAGAGTGAATGCTGTTCCAACTGCAAAGGGATAAGGGGGAAGACTGGGCTACAGAAAGCAGTGACCTAGATCTTATGGGCAACCGAGATTTGAGTTTCGATGACATCTTATGACACGGTGTCACTGAAACTCCGGCAACTCACGATAGAGACGCTCGAAATATTCAAGCCCTGTGGAACTGAACTTTTGACTTCGTCAATCTCTGCGCTAGGCTGCTGACAGCGGTCATCAAGTCTCGCGATGTTGGTCCAGCGTAGCCGCGCTCTTCCATCCATTCAAACTTGGTTGATTGAAACATTTTACAGCAGAGGTCTGGGTGCAAAATGTTCGTGGAGTCACAGTCGCCTGTATATTTCGGGGACATGGTTAAGATCTGCTTTGAGACAGAGGACAGTTACTAAGGCCAGCTAGAGGAGGATGAGGAGTTTGCCAAGTATGCTATCCAGAGGGGATTAAGTGATTTATGCTTCACAAGAGTACCGCGCTAACGCCAGATCCATCTGACAGGCTCTCTTATCTCAAGCCCGTTGGTTGCACCCCTGTTGCTGCACAACGGTAACTATCTTCGCAAGGTCATTCACACCAGTCGCTTCCCGCTCAGTGCCGCACCAATTTTCATAGAAGATGCCTACTAGCCTACGTAGAGAGAGATTTGAGCTTCCTAAATGCCGGCGCTGTATGATAAGCCGACTCTTCACGACAGTGTATACTTTTAGGGTGTTATTTGGATGCCAAGGCATGTCAAACCCTACAAGATAACGGCCAGATGATTGGATCGCATTTGACACTTTCTAATGCTTGCTTTTCGAGTGTTATCCGGTTCCGCGTTATACTTTTACATGCCATTTTATCCAAACTTTTTGCTTCTGCGGCAAGACTCGGGTCTCTAGAATGCGAACCCGAGACCCGATGTGACATCGCCTTCAGCCGCAGCGGATTTACTAAAAGCCTCACTCCAGAAAACTCCATTCAAAATACGACATATACAGCGTCCTTTAAGACTTTAAATAACAAAAACCCTCGCCACCGGGGAATAAATCCAGACAAAGAAGTCTCCGAGGCTTGCAATCTCGGTAACTGGTCTAGACAAATAAGGCAAGGAGTCTTGCCCCCGCCCGCTACGAAAGGCTAAAGACAAGCTTTCAGCTAAGGTTAAAAAGTGTAACGTCGTGAAGCTCTAGAGGTAAGTGGGAACAGGGCATGGGATTGTTTCCGTTTCGACGAGTGTTTAGCAGGAGGTTTTATAATGTTTGACTAAACGGTTTTGAGACTGGTTGGTTTTGGGGCATGGCATGATTATCGAGCATCGGCCCATTGTGTTTGCTTTTTTATGTTTTGCATGATTTTTCGGTTACTGGAAAAGAGATTTTGACAGAGTCCCGAGAGCCAAGTTAACGGCGGTCCAGTGATCTACACTTCAATCGTGGAGATATTTCCAAGCGACGATTCAACCGCTGATCACAGTAAATTTCACTGCTAATAAATCTCTTGCAGCAAAGCTTGATCCTCACTCGAGCGCCTTTTTGCCCCGTTTCAGATCTCGGAAAAGGCGGCATGCAACCAATAAACCCCTACGGCCCGAGACTCCTCGGTTAGCAGCACATTAGCCAACACCCTTGCTCCCATCACGGTCTTGGCTACAGGGGTCATATTTCTACCGGTTCCTTCTGGCGTGTCGATCCCTTGGGGAAGTCCCTCCGAGCTCCCTATTCGAGATCTAACACCCAACAATTGGTACATGTTATCTCCAGCGTATAATCTCCTTGAACTGTGCCGCAGACGCATGAAAATCAGTTACTAACAGTACGGGTCAAAGGGCCGAAGGACAGGTCCTGCAGGAATTTGCTTGTCGTCCAATAAACTCCGTTTTCCACCGACCGTTTCGAATCCTTGCTTTTTTCCCCGTCTGCATGTTAGATTAATGATAGAGTGATTCGGATCAGTGCATGCATGTTCCCAGGAAAGTATGCTTCATCAGTTATTTGTAAACCAACAGCGTCCCCCGTATCTGGTGGCGTCGTGAAGCGATCTGACATTGACCACTTTACCCCTGGATTTCACAGTTTTTAGCCAGTTGCATATCAATACCCGTCTCACAAAAGGCCCGGCCGTTTGTGGTGTGTGTGTGCCTGCCCCGGCACTGGATGCCTTTTGTGAAAAGATTATGATGCTGTTTTTATTGTGCTTGTGCTGTAGTGAGTGATTCTCATGTGCTGACATTTCGGAACCGGCACCGCCGCACACAGGCTGTATGCAGGACGTCACAGAAAGAAATGCTTCGGCTTTTCATTTAATCGACGCCAACCCCATCTCGTTAGACCTGAATCTTTGGTCTTTTAATTTTTGAATCTCTTCATTTATGAGTTGAAGTATCTGGTATCTTGAGATATGGCTGGTGTCGCTAAAGAGGCCGTGGTGGTAAGTCAAGTTACCATTCCAATCTGGCCTGAGCAAAGAGATCTGCAATTTTCTTGGCAAGATCAGGACCATGACTCGCTTGCTAACCGCGATCTACGGTGCAGCCCATCGAGGCCGTGCTCTTCGGAATATCAACGCTCCTCGTGCTCGCTCGATTAGCCCTTCGAACAATCCGACAACATCAGAGTCTCACCGTGAGCGACTGGTTTCTCGTCGCCTCTCTTCTCGATGCCGCTGCGTTATTTGGGACCGACACGGCTGCGTATAACTTAGGGGGGATGGACGAATATGATCCGAGTGCACCGCCGCGAAGTATTGAGGATCAGATCACGTTGATGAAGGTGTCGTTTGCGGGAAACTATTTCTACGATACGGGTGTCTACTTTCCGAAGCTGGCGTTATTGGCGCTTTATTTCAAGCTCATTCCACAGACGTTACCGCTGCTACGGAAGTTCCTTTATGGAGTTACTGCTTTGACGGGGTCGTTTATGCTCACGACTTGTTTCTTGGATACGTTTTGGTGCGGTGCAAACGTATCTGTCAATTGGGAGATTGATGGAGAGTGCAGCACGTTTGACTCGAAGACTGTCTTCAGGATTGATTGGGTTATGAATCTCATCTCCGACATGCTTGGTATGTTCAGTAACTTCATTTCAGTGGACTTTTGTTCAATCACTGACATTATACAGTATTTGCACTACCTTTTCCGCTTCTTTTTGGTCTACAGCTCAGTAGGCGGTATAAGGCTGGTCTGGTCGCAATCTTTGCATCTGGACTCATCACCTTGGGAGCAAGTATCGGAAGATTTGCGACCGTCGAGGCAATCCACGCCTGGACCAATGTTTGTGAGTCAACCACTCCATCCACTACTCTCATCACTTCAATTCTGACTCACTATCACAGACGTCCTCTCGATGACAGAGATCGCCGCCGCAATAGTCGTCGTATCTCTCCCCGCCCTCAAATCCCTCCTCCACGGCCTCGGCCTGCGCTCCTCCAAGCAAAACACCACGCAGACAGGCTCAGGCTACAACAAACACTCAGGTACAGCGACGACATCGAGTCACTTCAACAAGCTGTCCAGCGGCCGTGACCACCACCACAGAGAACTGTACGCCTCCACGGCACGCGTGGCGGCGGGCGCCGAAGAAGACTCCGGCAGTGAAGTGGAGCTGACCAACCTTCAAGGTATCTACAAGTCGGCCCGCATAAGTGTGACCTACCAGCGAAGAGAAGACGGTGACTGGCAGGGTAATTCGGGACGGGGGTGAAGGAGTGTGTGTGTGTGCTGTAAGATAAAATGACAGAGGATTTCTGGATGGATGTAAGCGTTGCATTAGATATGCAGGTGGATGGATCAACAAAATGGGAAATGGCCGGGAATAAATAGTGACATGACAGCTGGTCTGACTGACCCAAGTTATGTATAATAAATATACAAATAGAATACAGAAGTTTACCATAAGTCAGATCATCATACATTATTTCTTGACTTTCGCTCTGAGTTCACAGCATAGTTTTGTTGAAACGTAGTGAGAACCTTGAACCAACTGATAATACGATGAATCTCTTATTGGTGCGTTAACAAAAAGACTCCCTCCCTCCATTACAAACACAAAACCCAAAGATCAACCAACACACACATCGTCTCAACACTCGTCCCCTGTCAAATCCTTTCCCATGTTACATCCGTTGGTCCCAGGTTTATTCTCGTCTGCATATCAACGGAACTCCAACCCGACCAATGATCACCACTCGGTTACAACCCCTCCAGTTTTAGCCCCCATGTCAAATGCCAACCCCTGTCAGTCTCTGAATTAAAATCCCGTAAAGCAGAAATGCGATTGCTTGTTCTGTTCCCTAGCCCGAGTTGTGCCGTAGACTTGCAGCGGGTAAAACTCACCCCAGGGACCTTTTACTGTTGCATTCTATGCAGAACCTCGTTCGATGCTGTTTTTTTCTTTTTTTCTTCTGTAGCCGAGGTGCCGCTGCTGCTGTGACAATGCGGCGCATTAAATAAGGTAAGCACCATGAACTGGGAAATTTTAAAGTATACCTGCAGTCTTGTGAACCTTAATTCCTTTTCTTTTTCTCATTGCCGCGAGTTGCACCATTTTATTTTCCGTTGTTTTTGAAGTGGAAGATAATCGGATTTCACAATGGCGTTCTTTATCGATGGAAAGGACTGCATGGTGGGTCACTACAGCTATCAATCTTCATGTCAGGTTGTGTACTCACGAGTGTTTAGATCTCGGAATGGATCTTGCTGGCAGCCTCTTATGTCTTCGTCGGTCTTCGCGTCTATGCGCGTCTCTTCCGTGCGCGTGAGAAGTTGACTTGGTCCGATTACCTGCTGCTTCTGTCTGCCCTCGATGCTCTCGCCCTCATCATCTGCGACACTCTGACCTTCCAGATGGGTGTCATGGATGAGTATGAGACGTCCGTCAAGCTGTCCAAGGTAATATCACCTCAGACTCCACAAAGTATCACGCGACTAACTTCTTCCTCCAGATCTCATTCGCTTCCAACTACTTCTACGATGTTGGTATGGGCTTCCCCAAGATGAGCATGCTTGCTTTCTATTGGGCCTACTTCCTACCCTCCACCGGCATGAGTTCCGGTATGCGAAAGGCTCTATATGGCATCACTGCTTTTGTCTGTGCATCATACATGGCGATCCTTTGGGATGATACTTTCTTCTGTGGAAAGGATGTTTCCGTTCAATGGTCTCAGGAGGAGGGTGCTTGCAGTGTTTTCTATGCACCAGAGCCCTTCATTCTCAACTTTACACTGAACTTGGCCTGCTATCTTGCCGGTATGTCACCATGATTTTCTGCTTTTCTCGCTTCACCACATGCTGATTGAGCCTGCAGTCTACGCCCTCCCTCTCATCCTGCTGGTCCAGGGTGTTCTCCAGCCTTCCAAGGGTGTCACTGCTACCTTTGTCCTTGGAGCACTGACCATCTGTACTACCATTGTGCGATTCGTCACACTCAAGGTTGGCACTGGCCAAGAGAATCTTGTTTGTAAGTCTTGCGTCGCCCAAATGATACCTGAGCAGAATCTAACATCTGTTCCTAGACCCCATGAGTATGCTTGAGATGGCACTTGCTATTACTGTTGTCGCGCTACCAGGCTTGAAGCCACTTGTGGATCGCTCCCCAAAGCATGAGACGAGGAGCGAGGTGATTGAGATCAAGAACTAAGGAAGGACAATATTTTTACCTGGTCCTACAGCCACTTAGCTTGTTACTTCTCTCTCACGAGAGCAACTGTTATTCTCTTCTATAAAAGTGTTTTAAGCTGTGCTACACTTGTCCCATTCTCGGTGCTCTAGATATTGTAATAAATCAGTTCGTGCCACAAACTCTGCTAATGCATGCCAACATTTCTTTACCCTTATGCAAGGATAGTTCCTCATGGCCTCAAACATGAACTTCACTTCTAAGTGTAATAGTGGAGATAAACTGCTTTCTGTAATACAAAATCTAGTAGTAAATATGTAGACTCTGATCCTAATTGCGAATAGCACATCCTATATGAACATCCCTCCAAGAACCATAGCTATCGTACTCCACAATGTAACATAGTGCCTCTGGGACGCTGAAGTAACTATTGATATAGCCGGTGGTGCCTCGTCAGGGCGCGAGGACCCTGCGGAGGGGCCCTGATAGTTGGAGATAGACGATGAATAGGACTGAATTGCTGAAATTTCGGGTTGAGTCATCGGTATGGTACCGATTTCTGTAACTAAGCTCTTTGTGAAAGAAGGCTGAGAGGTTCTCATCAGGGCATAGCTTTCAGACTCTGGTGACTGCTTTTCTCCTTGTTCCGATTGTGGGTCGTCTTGTGATGCTGTCGATAGTGTTTGAGTTTTGTACTGGTTGCTCTTGTAGCTGAGTTGAGAGTCGTTTTGCGATCCTGCAGTCGGCGTAGTGGCATCTGGTAGATTGTTCTTGGTGTAATGAAGGCCTTCTGTAGTTGGGGTTGAGTGAACAGTCTGTATGGCATTGGTAGTAGGTAAAGGCATTAGCAGATAATCTCCAGATGTCGTCCCTGTAGTCGTGTAATCGGACTCAATGAGAGTTTTAGAACCCAAGTTTGTGGTTTCAAAGGAGAAAGACGACGAGCTAGCTGTTTTGGTACAGTCCAGTGTAGAGTTTGATTGGGATGTGGACTTGGAAGTCTGGATCTCTGTACTCTTTGCAGAGAATGATAAAAAGGAATAGTTATCGTGGTATGAGGATGAGGAGGAGGAGGAGGAGGAGGAGGAGACTTCTTGGTGATAGAGGGTCAATAGACGATTAGACGATATCGCACGATGGACCAGCTTTTGTGTCCTCCGGATCATGCCACCACAGAATAGAGTCGGATCTCCAGGACACGGAAGATCACAGAGTCCATTCGGCACAAATGCCGAGTCAGATAGAGAGTCTGACTTATAACAAGATCTAAAGATGTGTGAGCTCTTGGTCATAGACATCTGGGAATAATATTCCTTGAAGCAAGCCTCAGGCAATATACCAAAACAGATAGACTTACTCTTGATAGATACCAATGTACCTGCTCCCAGCAGCTAAAGCAATACATTTCTTCGTAGTCATGTCTGGACTAGTTTCAACCTCTGTGAAAGACGGATAGCCTTGTAAAGACCCCAAACAGCCCGTAAAAAGGTAGTTACTTAGGACTGGAATATTCGTTGCAGTAGTTGATGAAGGTGAAGGCAAAGTGGACACCTCTGATTGCTCAAAAGTTCCAGTAGAGGAAGTCTGTCTCTTTGTGGGCAGGGCAGTGGACTGTATTTCAGTTGAAACTTGGTCGACACTGCTCAAACTTGCCCTTGTCACCGTTGGCGTACTTTCGGTAGTTGAGGTCGTAATGGCCGATGTCTCGACAGTTGACGTCTCGATGGTTGTAATACTGGTGCGGACGGATTCTTGAGTTGTTGTCTCTATAGTCAAATCTACAGAGGATGACACTATATGTGATGCAGATTCAATTGGATCCTCTGATGAGAAACTTGATGCAGATTGTGATGATAGGGATGGTATTGGGGATGTTGTTGCTTGCGACACAGAGGATTGACCCGGTGAGAGTGTCAGGCCTGACGTAGAAACGAATGAGCTTGTAACTTCTGCCGTTGAAGGTAATGTCGTTCCGGATGATACCAGTGATTTAGATTCCAATGTAGACTCCGACTCAGCCTTTGAGGTCATCTCAGACGTCAGTTCTAGTGACGATAATAATGTAGATGTTGATAATGAGATAGCAGCTGATGAAGTTGTCAACGGTGTCAGCTCTGGTGTCTCCTCTGATGATGATATAGATGTTGGCAAAGTAGTAGTTGATGCAGTTGAGGGTGAGGTAGTTGATGGTGTAGACCTGAGTGTATCCTCTGATGCTGTTGATGTGAATTCCAACGATGAGGGTAAATGTGTAGGTTCTGAGGATATCGATATTGGTGCCGTTGTTGGTAAGATAGAATCCAAGTCAGATGAGATACTTGACGTAGAACCCGACGACGTAGACAAAAGGGTAGATGGAGTTAAGAAGGATATCTCCGATAATATTGAATCAGAGGTAGACGATATAAGTGGTGTAGAATCGTATGGTGTTGGCTGTAAGGTGGATAAAACTGAAGATAAAGTTTCAGATAGCATCGAATCTGAGGTAGACGGGATAGATGATGTAGAATCTGTTGATATGGATTGCAAGGTGGATGAAGTTGGTAAAGAAGTCTCTGATGATATTGCGTCAGAGGTAGGCAATGTTGGTTGCATAGAATCTGATGAAGTAAACTGTAAGGTGGATGGGATTGATGACGAAGTCTCGGGCGATGTCGATGTAGTTGTTGATGATGTTGCTATTTCCTTTATAGCTAAGTTCCATGAAGATGCCGAGTAGCTCCCACTATATGACTTATATATATGACAAGCTCCTGTAGTGCTTAAATAGCCAGCAGCAACGCATTGGCTAATTGAGTCGCATCTGGCCAGACACTGTTGCATACTCTCTCCTAACATAAATGTTCCAATCCTTTGAAAAGTACTGGCGGCATTCTGGCATAAAAGAGTGAATCCCCGACTTCCAGGGCTGTCAGCCAGCTCGCTACAAGAGAGCGGTGCTGGTGACGTGGTTTCTGATGCTGTAGGTGTAGATAACATGATGGCCATGTTGTAGCCAGCTTGAGGCCCTGTATTGGAATAGCCACCATACCAGATACAGTAGTTCTCTGCTTCTTTGTACCATACCACTTTGCAACCTGGAATGGCAGTGCAGGAGTCTATACATTCTGCGAAGCTGTTAAACCGAAAGTAGCCTCGAGAATTAAGACCAGTCGGGGATGTATTGCAGCGAACTTCATATTGGGAATTAGAAGGTCCGTCGTATGGGTTGCTCAATTGACTGCAAGACAAGGTCGTATCACTGTTAGCAGAGGCAGCGACAGAGATACTAAAAACTAAAAGAAGAGATATAACATTTGCCCAAAAGGCTGTAAGGCTTTGCTTCTTCATGCTTGAGGGCGCGATAATAAATAATGATAGTTATAGGTTCTTAGTACATTAAAGAACAGAGATCTAGAGAACATTGAGGGGGTTACAAGATATTAAAACATAGTAGAAAAGACATCTTTATCTTCTTTAGACCTGAGAATAAGTTTTAGCCAGCCACAATTAATAGTATATTAAATAGTTTATATTTCCAGGGGTATAGTATAAAATTATACCTCTTTAGGTCAAGTCTCTCGCGCTCTATTAAATATCGCTAGGTTAAATCTTCTATTAGTGTAAGTACTAAGCACCAAAGCACATTAGGTTAACAATAATTCAGCTCGGTTCGTGTCCGATGATTCGTTAGCGGGGTTAGACTCGACACTGAGAGTTCTGGAACACGCCACCAATTTGTCTATATCTACATATCAACAGGCATACAGTAGGCAACAGGCCTTTATCAATTTATATCCTAGTACATCGAGGGACCATGATACTATAACTGCAGCATTAAAATAAGTAAACAGGTTACTAGAGTTAGTAAAGGCTTACGCATACTTATTAATTAAATTATTAGGTAAATCGTTCTTATATAGGTTTCTAATTATACTTTAAATAATAGTAAAAATAATATTTAATATAATTATATAAAGTTAAGTAATCTTTTAACTCTTATATAAGATAAAGGGAATTAATATATATATTAAAGCAGCTTTATTAAGTCTTTAATTTTAAAATATTAAGCTACTTTATAAAAAGTAAAAAGATTTAATAAAGGCTTACTAGTAAAG
>JAAOAR010000412.1:0-18357 GCA_013395995.1 Fusarium pseudoanthophilum | reverse complement strand
TCTGGGTTTCTAGGGGCTTTTCCAGCTGTTACGGGTATTGAGATCCGGTATGGAGAATGGGCTGAGATGGAAGTGTCACGGTTACAGACCGGGGTTACCTTTGTGCTGTAGAAACGACAGAGGGGCTATGGAGTGACACGTATCGTATCCCGCGATATCGTCTGATGTTGGTAGGTGCTCTGGCGGCGCTAGTTACAGATGTTGTCCTGGGGAAACAAGGAGAGCGGGAGTTGTTGATTGTGCTCAGTCTCTACGGAGATGACGAAGACACTGCTAGCCATTGGGTCAATTGACTCTGTCAAGACAATTCATTCACTCCAGAAACTGTGTACGATTTGAATTGACTCTTTTGTGAACAAAATCCGTCGGATTAACGTCAAATAACCTCAATTCGTCGAAACACAACGTTTCTTCAAAAGGGTGGCAGAATCTCTAGCCCACCAACAAGGGTCCTTTAACACCCTCCAGCTAAGCATTTAAGCCTCTAAGGACGGGGTTTAAAACGGGGGTGGCTTACGGGAAGTCAGGGATATCCGTGCTTGAGTTATGTTTCGCATCATGCCCCTCTATCCAATCTCGATCATACATACAGGGATCAGGTCCCCTTCGATTAACTTTGTTTTTTCAACACTGTAGCACCCGGATCGAAGGATGGCATGATTCTGTCGGGAAACACCGGCAGTCCGACATGTCCGACACGCATCATCCTGGTTTATACAACCGTTGTGCGTTTTTGAAATTTCTTGGCTGGGGGTGTCTCTTCAGCTGATTAGAACAATCCGCTAAGGTACAATGTGTTAATACCTGATATATAGCTTGCCACTTTGTATAATCTCGCTCAGAGATTACTGTGAGCATCCTGGAGTAACACACCCCTTCTTCTGTGCGTGTCTCGCATTCAACCCATCCCAATAATTTTTCAGAATATTCCCTGTTTTGTTTACTATTACTTTTTGCCGCCGTGAATATCGCCACTTGTCCGACGACGTTCAATGTCGTCCCCATCCCCAAACGTTGACTCTGCATCCTCATCTCCCAACGTTGATTCCTCAGCACAATCCCAACCAGACTCGACCCAAAGAACACTCCAGCAACTCTTCGGCGGCTTGTGCAAGCAGAAGCTCTTAGAAGAAGTTGACAAGCTCAAGGAAGCTGTCCAGAAAGACGACCCGCAGAAAGTCATCATGTCTTTACCCATGCTTCTCGCTTTGACTGTCTGCCCGGCCATGCTGGGTACGCAAGAAGCTATCAGACAGTCTCAGGCAAAGACGAAGCGTGAAGAACATCGTGGCCGACGCTGCAACTTAGTTGTCTCTTGTGTCAAGCCCAGTATCAGATCTCGAGATATCAACAACAAACTTGTTGTCTTGAAAGATTCAAAGGTCAGTCCATGCGTTTTGAAAGCTTTGCAGTGTAATAGTTAACATTATAACAGCTTTATATCGCCAATGAGCACCCGCTATACAACCATGATCCTAAAAACAATGTCAGCAAAGGCTACGCCTTTTCAGGATACTTCCTCCCCTTCCCAGACACAGAGTACGAGGGTCTCGTCACTACTATCAGTGATGACCCTCCTTTCTTGAACTGGATCTACATTGACAAGAAGACATATGAAGTCAAGTATGGTGTTCGTGCCGATACAGAGGGCCACATCACTGGTCCATTTGACTGCACCAAGCAAGACCGTCGTATGACCTGTGAGGGTTGGGAGGGCTTCTGCGCTGTCGAAGAACTCCCCGGCATCTGGGCTCTTTACTACGACCGCGACGATGATGGCCTTAAGTCAAAGGTCGCCATGGGGACTCGCGTGCTAGAAGTAGAGCTCACCAGGCGAGAGAAGAAGGAGCCCAAGCCTGCAGGAGAACCTGAGAAACCCATGACCATGGATGAGAAGATGAAGCAGCACAAAGAGCAAACCGCCAAAGACGAGGCCGACCGTGCTGCATTTGTCGCAACTGGCCGTCATCCAGGAGCTGAGCCACCTTCACCAGCCTATAAGCCTGAGCAGAAGAAGAACGGGCTCTTAGATCCAGACTCCAAGGAAGCTAAGCGCCAGCGTATCGCCGATGCCCTGAGCCGCCTGAATATTGATAGCCCCACCAAGAGTGAAGGGGGGTCAGATGGTAGTATCTTGACGAGTCTGAGCCAGGACTTCTCAATCTTCTCAATGGCCAAAAAGTTGACTGGGGATGAGGGCGATACAGTGGCTAGTTCGGTTTGGGAGCCAGAGAGAGAGAAGAATAAGAGCCACAAGAAAAACGATTCTACAAGTGAGGCGGGATCGTATAGGAAGCCTACCGTTGAAGATGCTACATCATAGGATATTTGGTTCGGTAGGATGTTGCTTTCACATTCGTTTGGTTACTGGCGTTTGGGATCATTGGTATTACGGGGAAAGGAACTATCATGTACACTGGATCTTCTCGAGGACTTACGGTTATTCTTATGGCCAATATTAGGGCATGTACTATAATGATAGTGTCAAATTGATTTGAGTTACCTGATAACCTTCTCCAAGTTTCGAGTGCTTAATGACCCTGCAAGTGATGCCCCCAACCGTGAAACTTACTCTCAATTCATCTCATAGCCTAATTGACACCCTTGAAAAGTTAATTGATCATGATTGCTATAGTAAAACATCAGTGATGAGGTGTCTAGCATAAGGACCATGCATCCGGTTTCTATCCGGTCGCCCCCAGAACCGCCACAACCGCCCCGGGAACAAGGACCAGATTTAATGCATAATTCTGCAAGGACAAGTATTCGTTGCCATGCGCCATTGAGAAAAGTCCGGGGGCGCATGCATGCTGCAGGAGGAGTTGCAGCATCAGTTTCGCAAGCCTCACTCTGTCAGATCATGTGTATCACCGTATCACGGAGAGGTTTAGAAATTCTCTACCGAACCGAAGGATTCGTTGAAAATTCGAAAACATAGGGATTTCTTCCATGGTTTAGGAATTGGGAAAACATATGATGATATACTAGAATCTTTCGATTTTCTGTGACTATGTTTCAGATTAAACCTCACGCGACAAAACATGTCTCGCAGATCGGTAACGAAGTGTTTCTTCCACGGCCCCTTAGAATCCCGCTACGACCTTAAAATCTGACAACGAAGGGTAGATCATGTAACCCTCCTCCTTCTCGAGCAAGGTGTCGCCATTGGATGCTGAAATTCCTTCCCCAGACCGTGAAGCAGGGGTGAAGCAAGCACAGGGACTAGGATCTGAAGAGATCTATCGGAATGGATTCGGAAATGATGTGCTGCTGTGCGCATATCCGGTGCATGTTTGCGCTGGCAGGTTTGATTCCAGAATGAGTCTCGGACGGGCGGTTATGCATGACATCTGAAAGTGAGACATTTGCCCTTGAACCCGATATATTCCGCCATGAGAGTGGATTTTGAACGGATGGGTCTGACTGATATCTCAGCGCTCAACATCAAAAAGAAAAGAAAGAAGATGTTTTCCTGCCTACGAGTGGATACTGTCTTGCTCGTGATCTCTTTGAAGTTACAGCTTCATCCACTCTCTCAGCCCCAGCTGAACCTTGTCGGCGTTAATCTCTTACCCGCCTCGATTTGTCAACTTGCACTCGATCAGATGTCGCCCACCTCATCCCGCACCCGCAGAGCCGCTCTGACATGCATATTAATATCCCGCCTCGGAGCCGGAGCAAGGTCCTTTTGGCATGCAGAAGCGGAGATGAGCTGGACGTTTGTCCAAGACACGGGCAATCTTCCCACCTCTCCCTCCACTTGCCGGCCCTTCATTCGGAAATGCGCGGAGTAGATGCGGGTTTTCTGCATCAATGGCCATCATGAGTCCTTGTTATTTCGGCATTCAGCTGCTAGATACTTAGATCATGATACTGGTTCAAGGTTTGGCTCGCCGAAATCAACAAAAGCAAACATAAAGTAGCATTTCGTGTTCAGCTTCGGCATATATTATCTGATCCACACTCCGTTAGCATTAAACTCCACATGCTAACCCTGTCTGCATATTGGATCAATACCAACCTCTTTTATTAATGCCGCCTAGGAATTCTACCTCGGTTAATGGTGCGCCATTCATCTTTGGCTGTTACAGGATGAGAGCTACAGGTCAAAGAGCCCAACTGCTCATACTTTGAGGTTGCTCCATGTGCTTCCTATCTCGTCAGAAACCATTAGAGTCTTCTATAGAGCCTCCTTGACCCATATCCTGGTTTGGATATGTGCGCCGCGAAGGCACTCCGTGTCTAGTATCGGACATCAGCCTCCTAAACCTTCTGTGACGGCAATGCCTCTCTGATAAAAGTTAGCTCCTCAGCTATTCAACTACAGACTATTATCCATGAATTTTGCATACATCGCTTAACTACAATGGACAGCTCATCGTAGGTTGAAATATCTAAGGCAAGAGGCTGAGATAGGTAGAATCATACAACTAGCATAAATGTGAGAGATGGGGTCCGGTGCGAATACTTGTGACGTTAAGACGTTGATATTGAAGTTGAATTTCACGGCCAGAATAAGAGCATCTCCGTGTCGTACGAAAGGTCATCAATACAGATATGCAAAGGCACCCAACATATGTGAATACATATAGAATAAGTTTTCAAACACGGCCGCTATTGGGGATAGGACAAAGGGGTCATGGTTGGACTTTTGGCAACAAGTCTCATCTCAGGGAACGCTTCTGACTTATAGTTATGAACTTAAACCATTGAAAATGAAACTTAAGATGAACTATAGACCTAAAGTTGAAGTTATATAGACAGACTTAGATGATAGAGATACATACTCTATATATATATCATCTGAAGTCTTGACTAGGAATAGTCCATAGTAAATTTTCATTGTCAACTTACGAAGACGACAACTGAGGGGTTGTGTATCCAAAAGCTGTTCAAGATAAGCCCCAAAATAGAGAATGCAAACACTTAGCTTAGACATGAGCGCGCTTGGTCAGTTTTATGTTTAAGAATCTAGAAAGATCCGAGACTGCCTGTGATCACTCGAGTTTGTGCATCGCAAGCTTAGATGGCTTGATATGGATGAGGCAGCTCTACCGTCGACCGAAAGTGAGATTACCCACAAGTTATGAAATTAGAAGAAAACATCCAAGACTTTGGCCTCTTCCATAGGTTTCTCCAAGATCAGAAGAGATCGCATCGGTTAGTAATTGGCTGAGGATGACTTTTTAACATGAAATATGTCACTGAGACATCATGAGCTTCAATAATGAATCAGTCAATCATTTTCTGGGCGAGGCTTGTTGAAACTAGCCATCACGAGGTAACCTGTTATCGCTCTAGAATGTTTCCCGAATACTGAGATGATCGTGATTAAATCAATGAAATGAAACAGTGACCAAGCACTATTGATTCGGCGATGGCATCAGAGCTTGTGATGCAGGGTATGTCGAATATTCTCAAAAGAGATAAGGCCTACAATGATAATGCGGAGCAGCTATATTGACGGTGGTAAGTGTTAATTGTAAACCTTAAGTGCACTCTTAAAAATATATATATAACAAAACCACGATATGCCTCGTCATATAATTGTTTCCTGCTTGTTCACCTTAATCCTTATCAGCATCAATGATGTTGCTGAATGCATCTCCACTATCGTCAAACACCACGGTGACGCGAGTGTAGGGTTGTCGCGTGCAAGATGACGGAGGCTTACGTGGCTGTGCGGCTACGTACAGTCTGGCTAGAACTTCAATGGGCCTGAAGATCAGACCTTGATTAGCAGCACTAGCCAATCCTTGGATGGTTTCAGAGCTAACATCGCAAATCTGAGGCTATCGAGGCTAGTCAACGTCCGGGCGTTCAACGGTCACTAGCTTCAGGGAAAAACGACGTTCAAAATGGTAATAAGTATATAAAATAGACAGACAATGTCTGGGACATGTCAAAGAATACTGTTCAACATATATGTGTAGATACCCAAGGAAATGCAAATGGAGCCCCAACGCCGCCAACCCAAGTCATATGTCATTCATTGTTTTCCGATATGAATAAGAACCTTAAGGTTATAGTCGTTATTTAGTTCCTGAGAATGTTAGCAATGATCATAGCAATAATTGTTGTTCAACTTACAGCAAGCAAAGAGTAAGATCACCGTGGATTCTCGCCTTGAGCTGAATCTCAATCTCAAGGTTCAATTCAAGGTGCAGGGAGAGGGCATCACTCTTTCCACCACCGCCCTGTTGCTGCTGCTGCTGCATCTGTTGCTGTTGTTGCTGCTGCATTTGTTGTTGCTGCAACTGCTGCTGCTGAGCGTTGTAATTGCTCTGGGCCATCTGGCTGTTATCCTGCTCGTCATCGTAGTCTTCGAATCGGGCGCGTCGCTTGCGTCGCTCGGACTTTTGCTTCTTTGTCTTTGTCTTTCGCACGGGCTTCTCCTGCTCGAGCTGCTCCTCCTCGAGATCGCTTCTCTGCTCAGCCTAGCGGGAACACTGTTAGTGATTGAGCGACCAGTAAGAATACCTGGGGTACATACGGATGATGACGACATATTGCGGCCCGGGAATAAGATCAAAGTGTAAATGGGAGGAGGGAAGGAAAGTGTTGGAATGAAGATGTAGAGAGAAGGATACAGAAAAACTCCACCAGAAGATAGAATATTTTTAAATAAGTATCTAGAATCAAAGAAGCAGATTTCTTGATTTCTCCTTTCTCCGCAAAAGTGCAAACAGGATCCATCATCGAGATTGGAAAGAGGCTGACGCGCAAATCGTCATAATAGCGACTGCTGCCATGATTTACCGCTAGAATCAAGTTCTTGACCCCAGAACTTACAGGGGGTGCGACCTCAACGGTGCTGTGACGTAATGATGTGGCTGGTACGTAGGCCAATACATGAAACAAGACCTCGCTTTCAGATGCCATAACGTCGCTTTCCTTGGCATATGAGATAAATGCATGTTGCTCCCTTGTAATTATTGGACCTGTTAACAATTGCATTATATTTTTGGTCGGTTTTGGTGCAGGTCACGTGGGGGGCTCGTATATCGGGATTCTATGGAGAGCCTGGATCTTCATACGGCCCCCGAGGTTTAAGCAAGAGCTTCTGAAAACGCAAGCACCAACCACGTACGAAAGTGTAGCAAAACTTATGTAGCACGTTAAATCCAGCGCAAATGCGCTACGATAAATAGCCAATTGCTCTTCTATAAGCTTCTGTTCCCAAGCATGACGAAAAGCTACCAATATCACGACGAGCTCAAGTTAGGTCCCCGATTCCAGATCCAGTTACTTGGTTGCATCTATGTCCTTTCAGTTAGACAATATGTCGATAGAGTGTCTGTCAAAGCGATGTGACTTACAAAAAGAAACAACGCGTACCACTGTCAGGGGAAGAATATTGAACTGTCAAGTCTCTTACTCGGTGTTAAAAAGGCTCCAATATAAATGCCTATCCTTGAAGCTGTATAATAAGTATGTTGATACAGATAAACATGAGAGGAACTACTCAACTGTCTTTCCTGAAGGTATATCTTACAGTTACCGGCATGTATGGAAGCTAACGAAGTTGGCCATCTTGCCATCATATACAACTTTCGAGAAGCTTTGTTCCACTTTTGTGAAAACTCAACTATCAATTGCAAAGAATATTCATAGGTATTTACACGAATGTGCCGTGAGACCAAGCCGAAACTCGGGGAACTCCTTACTATAGCAAAGTCTTCTATGGTATATGACTGACTAACATGTGCCGTTGGTTCTGAAACTAACACACCCAGATGCCAGAGTCTGAAAGTTAGTTTTCTGTATAGATACTAAATCGGGCAATAACCCGAGAGTCACTTAATTGATAGTGTCGTTGTTGATGATACTCTGAGTTGCTTTGCAGCTCATCTTCCTTCCACTGTAAAGTCTCTGTTCTCGTAATCTTGCTACGAGAGATAACCGACCCTGGGCCATCTGACTCTCTGACTCTCTGACTCACTTCGTAATGCATGGCATGGGCTTATTTGATGAACTACAATCTTTTGGGGTAGGTTTGACTCACCTTGTTGAGATCGTGTTTGTATGAGACGTATCACTGCATTGCTCTAAGGAAGAATATTACTAAGAGGGAAATGTAAGAAAAACGCCATATAAGGGGGAAGGGGACCTTTCTAGCTTAATTGCTGTAACAGACTCCCAAAGATTCCTACCCGAACCTCAACTCCCTTCACCAGATAGACTAAATCAACTTACCATAATTGAACTCAACATGACTCGAACACTCTGCTTGACCGAGATTGCGTTGTAAACGATCGAGGAGGTATGATCGAAAACATGCACGGCGTACACGTCGCTCTAACGGACACACAGGGTAATATCATCTTCTCAGCTGGGAACCCTTCTCGTCTTACCCATTCTCGATCCACAGCTAAGCCTTCCCAAGCCGTAGCTGTGATAGAGACTGGCACTGTTGATAAATCTGGATTTGGCGACACTGACCTTGCTCTCATGCGTGCCTCTTACTCAAGTGAAGACTTCCACATCACGCGCGCCAAGAATATGCTGAGCAAGATCAAAGCAGGGGGTGGTCATCCTGCAGTTTCCGAAGAGGTGAACCGTGAGTGGATAAAGACTAGGTTTGTGCCAACAGGAATATGCAATAATTGCTCTGGAAAGCATGCTGCCATGACGGTTGGTGCTGAAGCATTGGGAGCTGACGCTAAAGACTATCATCTGCCGGACTATCCTATGCAACTTAAGGTCAAAAGATTCGTCAACGACCTGGAATATGATCCGAAGTAAGTGGAATAGGGTGTTAATGGATGCAATCTTCCAGCACCAGCATATCCTCTATTCTATCTCGCACAAAAATATGTAACATTCGCTAATGCTGCGGATGCTGTCAAGGCACTGTCACTGATATGTCGAAGAACTCAAAATTTCTCACGCGTATTTAACGCCAAGGCAAAACATCCAGAGAAAGTTGGCAGAACAGGACATTTCTGTACACTAATCATGTCGATCTATTAAGGGCAACTTTTTGGCAAAGTTGGCGCTGATGCGTCTCAAGATACTTGGCGCCTTGGGGCGAAAAGGGCACTTGGAATAGCTGCAAAAATAAAGGAGGGCAATCTTGAGATCCTCTATGCGGTTGCTCTAGAGATTCTCGAACAGTTAGGGATTGGTATACCGGAACAAAGAAGGAGATTAGATAGTTTCCATCATGTTTAGCGGAGGAATTCTCTAAATGAGGTGACAGACGGGTGAGGTAACAAAGTTCAATTACAAAGTTAGATCATTTGGGGATAGAATAGAATAGACCAGTGGGTATCACGGCAGGCAATGAAGATATTGTGTTAGGAGGACTTGATATTGAACGAGTCACAAAGTGAATGCTGATTGGTGGTAAAAGAATATCCCGGGGCTAAATTTCAGGTGCAAGGGTCATGTTAGTCGACGAGCGTACGCTGGCTAGACTGGTCTACTGCTTCAAGTATGATATTTGCCTAAAGGCGACAGTAGCATTTGTACCAGGGAATAAGATAATTTGTAGCAAGCGTGTATTGCCAGATATTTCTAGGGTTTGATCACCTTGTATCTCTTTGCCTGCTGACTCCCCTACCAAGTCTGTCTATCCTGCACAGAAGCTTCCATTATTGCAACTCAAACACTTCAGAATTCCTGATCCGAATGGCTTTAAATCGAAATAAGAAATCTAAACAAGGATCTGAATCTCCTTCCCCTCGGGGTTGCTCCGCACCCCGCAACTCAATCACCCCAGATCGACATCCTTTCCTGGGGCTAGCAACGCGGGGAATAGTGAAACTAATCTCATACCCCGTCAGAGCTACGACACTGCATAGAATAGATAACACTTTCCTAGATTATCCTTGGTGGAAACATTGTGGCCGTGGAAATAAGACATGCCCCCTGGCTTGAGTAGTGGTGCGAGGTCTGAGAACAATATGCTTGACTGACTTATAAGACGTCTGATGCTCAAGTCTTGGTATTAGGGAAGCCAAGAGAGATTTCAGTGTCGTGAATACCCGCTAGCCAAAGCGTCACGCCTCAATATGAGGTCAATATCTTTCTTCCTCCTGTCTGCGTTAGCTTGGACGACAAGTGCAGCTTCTCTTAAAGCCACAACATTAAACGGAACATACGTTGGCAAGAACTTACCGGGCTGGGATCAAGATGCCTTCCTAGGCATTCCTTACGCTCAGCCCCCTGTTGGGAATCTGCGATTCAAGTGGCCTCAAAGCTTGGACAGTTCTTTCACAGAGGAACGCACAGCCACCGAATATGGAGACAGTTGCATGCAGTACACTCAGAACTGGACCATGTCAGAGGACTGCCTTTCTCTGAATGTTATTCGACCAGCTGGAAAACCAAAGAAACTTCTACCAGTCCTGTACGTTCCCTAAACAACAAAAACTTCCTCAGGACTGACAGCAAGAACACAGAGTTTGGATTTATGGCGGTGGTCTATATGCTGGAAGCTCTGCCGACCCACAGTACAACCTCAGTGGGATTGTCAAAGTTAGTCAAGACATCAAAGAGCCTATCCTAGCAGTAAGCTTTAACTACAGATTGGGTACGTCCGGGTTCCGCTTGAAGTACCATTACTAACTCTCTGACCTTCAGGGATGTGGGGTTTTCTCCAGAACTTTAGCCTTTTGAAGGAAGGTAACGCCAATGCTGGCCTCCTAGACCAACGGCTTGCACTGCGTTGGATCCAAGAGAACATTGAAGCTTTTGGAGGTGACCCAGAACGAGTTGTTGTATGGGGCGAGAGCGCTGGAGCTCAGAGCATAGCGTATCAGATGTTTAGCTACGATGGCCGAGATGACGGGCTGTATCGAGGAGCTATTCTTGAGTCGGGAGGTATTACAGGTGCACAGGTATGAACTTTATCACCCCCGTTTTTGAGTTTGCCGATTGACTTTGACTAGATTCACGATCTCAGTTACTACAATGTCGCCTTTGAAAATCTTACAAGGACTGTCGGGTGCTGGGACAAAAAGGATCAGCTTGCATGTCTTCGGGACTTGGATGAGAAGTCGCTATATGCCGCGCGCCCTTCATTGACGTTCAACCCTCTGATCGACGGCACTTTCTTGACCGGTTACCCCAGCCAGCTCATCCGCGAGAAGAACTATCACACCGTGCCTATGATAATTGGAGCAAACACTGACGAAGGCTTCTGTGTCGGAAAAGTCAACACGGATCAAGATCTCTTCTACGAAGCTTTTCGGTGGCGGAACTACGCCCTGAGCGCTCCAACAATTCGAAAGCTCATGGAACTTTATCCTGACGACCCATGCCATCAACCTCCCTATGCCATCACAAATTGCTCAAGGCAAGATGGAAACTATCAGGGACGACGTGCCTGTGCTATCGGCGCCGATATAACTATGATCTCAGGACGCAGGAAGCTCGCAGAACTATATGCACAATCTGAGGATGTGTACTCCTACCGTTTCGATCAAAGACCATACCTGAGAGCTGAGTGGGATGGCGTGAAGCATTTCGATAATGTTGCATTTAGCTTCCAGAACATATCTGGGTTGCTAGGTCCAAGTCCGCAGTACGATAGTCACGCTGTGTTGGCCAACACCATTGGGCAGGCTTATGTAAGGTTCGTCAATAGTCTGGATCCTAATTCCAAGAAGGGGAAGCTTCCAAAATGGCCAAAGTACAGCAAGTCAAAGCCCAAGAATATGGTGTTCAATGCCACGAAGAACTGGGTTGAGGATGATACCTGGCGGAAACAGGGTATTGAGTATATAAACTCCTATGAGGTGGCACGAGAGCTATATGGTTAGGGACGGGAGACTTGCCGAAAGATACCATAACAGGAAATATCAAGTTGGAGACATCATCTAATGAAGGACTTCGCTTAGCCTAACTAGGGGTTGGGACGCAATTCAAGAATTCAATCTCAAGTGGTAGTCCTATGGAATACATAGTCAAGTTCATGATGATTGAAGATAGATTTAGCAAAGCTCGTCATTTGTTTTATTTCCGCCCCCTGGACTAAGGACCCCCAGGTCCTCGACCGCTCTGAGGTCCTGGTTTCATCTGATGTCCAACGGTACTCGTATAGATCGGCGACGCCGAGGCTCGCTTCTAACAATGCGAGTATTACCCTTGCATATTCCTCCATCTCAACTTGCCTTGTAAGGCAATGCTAGCCCGGAGAACTCCAGCTACCGACGCTATAAGAGTCAACCTTGTGTCACAACTCGAAGCAGTTAGGATTTTCGGAGGAGATTCTGATAATGGTAGTATCGATAGACCGTGCAAACCTTGTATAGTGCACGGAATAAATATAGTCAAGTGTATCCTGGACTTTCTCAAACTCGCTTGCCGGGTATTTGTAGCACGATTAAACTCTATTTTGAACTCTTCAAGACGCTCTGGTCCAAGACTGTACGGGCCACCTCACTTGGCACTCTTAAACTCTCTAGTATTTAGCATGCCAATATACTAGAGATACCGTAATAGTACTAAAGGCTTTGAACATTCCCATGAATACCGTGCTTCGTGATGTGGGGAAATAAGCTTCACGGAATGCCAAGACCCATACCGAAGAACAAGGGGTCAAACCCTTGTTTGAAATACGAGTGGGTATTCCAGCAGGAAACAAGGAGACGATATAACACCTGAATCATACCCTTTCAAAACTGCTCTCCTCAACGGCGGCTACCTTTACTATGACCGCAAATTCCGGCCAATATGACTGGCAAAGTCGATAAACTCATCTCATCCGTGACACTGGCTGGAAGCCTGTTATCTTGCGTTGCCACGACATGTGTACTTATCTCGTTCATCATATATCGTCGGCATCTCCGAAACTTTCGACATGTCCTCGTGTTGAATCTTATGGTTGCAGGTGCGCATATCTTCCGCTACTGTCGACTAGAAATCTAACTCTCTTTCTTAGAGTTTATCAACACTCTCAACAACTCAATATCGGGCAGCATATTCCTCAAGACTGGGCAGCTCCAAGCTGGAATACCATGCGTCGTCAACGGGTTTATCGGCCAGTTGTCAGTTTCAGCAGCTGACTTTTCAGTCCTGGCTATTTCGGTCACAACCCTGCTCACAGTGAAGAGGATGCTATACATACCGACAACTTCAAATACGAAGAAAGCATTGATTTGTGCCGCAGTATGGACAATACCTCTCATCACAAGTATCATACCAACTGCTGCAGGAGAGATGAAGCCAGTGGGCGGGAACTGGTGCTGGATATCAGCAACCAGGCCAGATTTACGCTACGGTATGACGCATGGTTGGCGCTTCTTCGTTATTTTCACTACGATTGTCATCTACATCTACATCTGGATTTACCTAAGAAGGCATCTGGGCTCAAAGCCAAAACAACCTCGGCAGCCCCTAACCTTCTCGACGCACAATACCAATACACTCTTTTCCAAAGGCTCCAAGGACGCGGGGTTCCAAGTCATGCAAGAGGACGAAGTCGAGCTGGACACTTTCAAAACGAGATACGGGAATATTGATACTCCAATCTCACCCATGTTCGAGCGAGGGAACAAGATAGACGAGATTGAGGATATGGAAAGAAAAGGTGAGAGCGAGGCGAGAAATAGCAGAGTAAGGGGAGAGTCAGTCCGTCATCGGCCAACATCGTCAAGAAGAGGAGCGGAGATGGTCTATTCAGGACTTGCTAACACTGAACCAACCGAAGCATTACCGACTCAGCAGCACCAGATCAATGTATTACAAACCAACGCCAGCGAATTCCCTCAGCGCCGGGCGACACACGATGTTGAAGTCGAAATCAAGCGGATGATGTTATTGAATGGGTATCCGGTTATGTACGTTCTTCTCTGGATTCCAGGACTTACAAATCGACTTCTGGAAGCGCTTCAGACGCCAGTATCAGATACAACAATTGCTGCTCTCAATACCTCAACACAGTTCATCGGCTTTGCGAATGCAGTTACTTATGGATTCAATCATCATCTAAGGGACAGGCTGGATGCGCTTTATTGGACGCCTATGATTATGAGAATGAAGAAGCGGTTTAGACAATAATGCCATGTATGTATTTTTATGAGCACAAAGATTATTAAGTCGAACATATTTTGTCAGAGTTTAATATCGATAATAACTTCTTTGAAAAGTTTGTTGTTTAAAAGTAATACCACTAGATGGCTATAGGAGCGATGAGGAATTGCCAGTCATGGGAATACACTTTAGATAGCTAACCAATGTAGTTGAAATACATGTTATGCGGCTCAAACTGGACTACAAAGTAAATTAAAGAGATTCTCTGATGAAGAGTCCTTCGGGTCATAGTCTGAGAGCTATAATTTCAAAGCGAGGGTAAAAGGTACATCAACTGAATACTAGACGAGGAAGTTGTCGACGTCAAGCAAGTCCAAGTAACCTCCATTGAAGAAGAAATCGAGATCAAGAGATTCGACTTGACCTCCAGCCCCAGAATTGTGATATGCCTTATTAGCGCTTGTGCTCTGAGCAGCATGGCCATGAAACTGCGACTCTTGTCGTACAACCTCAACCGAATTAACACCATCTACCCTCAAGAAATTGTCCCAAGCCCGTTCAACACTGAGTCGAACTGCCACAGAATACGCATTCGATTCACTGCAGCGTCGCCTCATTTCTTGCAAGGCAGAATAGAGCTCATTTTTGGCTATCGCAGGGGGTAGCTCATCGTACTGACCTAGAATAAGCAGTGCATAAGCAACGCAGAGGGAGTGGAATTCGGGTAAATCTCCAGAGCTTGAACTCGGGATGGCAATGAATGCCTGTATGACCCGGAAGCTAAGTTCGTACACGTGGCCTTGTAGGGACTTTGTGGAAGGGTCTTGGAGATTCACTGTAGAACTGCGAGATGTCTGTGGCGAGAGCGACGAGGCGAGATTCAATGCATCTGCTTCAACTCTATCCAGAGTTCGTTTTGCTAGGATGACGTTGGCAATGCAGTAGCTGAATTTTAGCATAAGGCCTGTAGGTAGATCTTGCAACCATTAGCACCTAGAGTATCAGTAGAGTATCATGAATTGCTTACCAAGGAGGTAGCCGTATTGCTGCTTCCAGATTGCAAATTTAGAGCTGAAACCATCATTTGTGAAGGTAGGCTTAACGCAGTCTTCTTTTTGGAGTGTACAGTAGAGTGAAATTTCAGCGAGCAGCATCGCATCGCGCATCGTGGTCTGCTCGAAATTGAGTAGATTCCTGCACTGGCTGAAGTACGAGCTAGGTAATATGGATGGTCTACCCGTAGTAGCAGACCAGCTTTTGATACTACCATCAGCTTTCCGGCTTTTCATAAATAAACCTATGAGGTCCACTCACTGCAGATGATTTAGACAAATATTTGCCCAGACTCTCATTGATCGAAGGTCCAGCTTTGTCGACGTCCCAGCATTGGTTCGCTGATGAATGTCTGAAAATTGAATACACAGCATCGCCTGCTGTGAACAAATGCCACTCAAAAGCCAGCTGTCGACATATTCAGCCTCGCACTAGATCTATCAGCAAAGATACGTTCAGACAGCACTGGAGGCATTACCGATGGTGATCCGGCGAAAAGAGAACAAATGAGAACGCCAGTAATTTCCTCAAGATGCAAAGGGCTACCCAGCACTACCTGACCAAGCATGTTTCGCATATGCTCGTAGACTTGCCTGTGCTTCAAGGCATCTGTCTGGCTCGTGTGGGTAAACCTCATTTCGTGCGAGCACAACACGGCATGAAGGAATGGTGATGTTTGGATCAAAGAACCTCTGGTTACCAGATCGCTCTCGTCATTTATAAAAAGAACGTGGCGACGTCGTCGAATAAAGCTTTAGGCTGGTATCAGTAGGATTCTGAGCCTTGATGGGAGACGGAAACCTCTTACGATTTGACAAGGGTCTCAGCGGTTGTGGTATTAAGCATACCCATGCGTACAACATCCTCTTTTGTGTGGAAAGCTCTTCTCAAGTCGCCAGTTACCTGGCAGGCGACACGCCGGATAACTTCAGCTGGAGCAGCGTGAACATGTTGATCCGCGGGCTCGATCTCGTCCATCAACACACGACTGTTTGTCGATGCTTGAGGAGAAGCACTTTGTTCGATGACACTTTGATGTGCTGAATCGCGTCCTGATTGGAGCTTTACTAGCTGGGCTCTTATATCTTGCATGGAGCTTTCCAAATGCAGCACCTTCTGATGTAAACTATCCAAGGTTAGGAGAGATGTTGGCTGAACTGAGAGTCATTAGTACCTTTTCACAAGATCATGCTGATGGGCCGTTTCTTGTGTTCCATATGACTGATCCAAACTATCGCTTCTAAGGCAGGGTATTCTCAAGTTTCGACATCTTGAGCAAGTGTCGGAGCCAAAGTCCAGCTCGCATCTGCATTTTAGTCGGCGGCAGGCGTCACAAGAGAGAATCCGACGACGTCGCTTCTTGGAGGGTTCATTTTCGACTGGAGTAACTGATACTGATTCCTGAGCCCCAATTGAACCAGTTGCTGAGTCCTCACGTGTTCTTTTGTCAGTCATTATCAGGAAACGAGTGATAGTGAGAATAGAGAGAAAACCCCGCAAGCCGTCGGAAATCGGCGGAGGATAGGCACCGGTCACGCTCACACCGATCTAGTTTTCAATTGAGAACCAAAAAGTCAATCCGGTATGGTGTAGTGGCTAACATTTCGCGCTCTCATAACCTGAGAGATCAGTTCCGCGGAGCCCAGGGTTCGATTCCCTGTACCGGAGACTGTTAGCATCCTGTTCTTTTTGCGTAGATTGATTGATTGCCTTTATATTTCAAGTTATAACTATTTTTGCTTTTCTTGCTCAATCTATCTTGATGTTACCAGAAATCTGGTTTTAATTTTTCACTAACTTTAAATATCAGCTGTTGGGAAGTTGTAACTATTTGAGATTTAATATATAAGAAGAACTGGTACAGTTCATGAGCGAAAACACATAAACAGACCGTCTTCACAACTGTCATCAACAAAAGGTATTAAGTTGGCCTGATGCCCGAACTCTTCCAATGCGAAACGATCATCCCCAAGTGTAAACCCATCGATTTCTGAAGAAACGTCAACTCTTGCCCCTGAAGACGCAGGACAGTGGCCAACTTCCGGGGATACGACAACTTCGTGCTTGGCTCTTCCGTTTTGCGCACTGCCTTTGCCCTCTCTCTCGCATGCTTCTTGCCATGTCGATGGGTAACCGACCAGCAGAGGACCTGGTATCTCAGCCTCATCGCCCTCAGAAAACTCGAGCCTCGAGTTGAAAGGCGAAGCCCTCGATCCAATCGAAACAGACACTCCTACGTTTGCTCCATGTAGTCCATAATCCACAATACTTGATCCTGCGTGCGACGACTCCCAGCCTCCTTTAGGATAAATGATCCGGCGGACACGATATGCAAAGACAAAATCTGACGATTCTCCATATGTTTCTTCGTCGTAGAAATCCCTGGATATGTTGAACTGCGGTCCGCCATCGAATGGCACGCCTAAGCTTTCACCACCGAACCCAACTCTTGCACCGCCCCCAATACGCCTTGAGGAGGAGATAGAGCCAACTGCACCACGTGCTATCTTAACGCCTGTCACCATGAACAGACGCTCCCTGCGCTTGACAGCCTCAGAAGCAACGGCTCTGACACTCTCTTTGACATAATCGTCCGTCGGCTCTATGGAGTACGTGTCCAGTCTCTCGCATGTATGAGACACATCCTTGGCGTTGTTCCAGTCGAAATTGGATTCTGCTGTAACTCCTACAGCCTGGAGGAAATTGGCCCAGATCCCCAATGAGCCACTATTTGCTCTGCCTTTGCCGATAGACCAAGGGGCTTTGAAGGTATGGTTCGTTTCCATATCTTCGGGAATGGGGAGAGGCGGACCACAGAACGAGCCAGGGTCCATTGGGTGTCTCCAAATGTGGCCAAGGCGAATTGCCTTGTTAGGTTCGTAGTCGAGATTTGGAGCGCGTATATAGATCAAGGCTGACTTTTTGTTCATGTTGTGTGCTCGTTCTTGCTGGCCTGGATAAGTATAATAGAGGAGGAAAAAAGGAGGTGCCATATAGCGATGATCTTTGAAAAGCGATAACACCTATATTTCAGTGCGATTGAAACGTTCTTATTAGTTTAAAGAATGACGTAGCTTAAGAATGAAGTTCCTTTTTCTAACGGATCATTGATCGGAGGCCTTTAGACTTGTGGCTTGAGGCTGGATCCCAACCAATAGGTGCAGGTCTCGAACATTATGGGCTGAGGCTATGCCATACCAGTGCTTCTAAAGTCATTGTTCTAGACTTTTAGGCCCACATGTTAAGCGCAAGGCGTTCAGCAAGGCTGTGAGAACGGTGACAAAGGGTTGATTTCATACAAGTTCATTATCTGTGTTTGCAGCC
>JAAOAR010000411.1:0-88577 GCA_013395995.1 Fusarium pseudoanthophilum | reverse complement strand
TAAGCGAGGATTTAAGCCTTCTAATTGGCCTGAAAAAATATAACCCACTTTTTTAACGCACAGGCCACTTAACGAAAATTCCTTATCAGCTCTTATCAGCTTACAGCCACACCCTTTAACAGCAATTCTCGCTTTAACCCTAGTAAAATAGGCTATTTTAAGCCAAATCGGGCTAGGTTAGTTAGGGTTAGTTATAGGCCGGAGGCTGCAGGATAGGGTTAGATTAGGGTTCAGGTTAGGGCTAGGGCTTCGGGTTAGATATGGAATATATCCTGTTGCGGGTAGTTAGTGCAGTCTTGGCCCTGATTGGCTAAGGTGTGTTGGTGTATGATCCCCGGCGTGGTGGTGTATGATTTGGTATTGCAATATCTCCGTTCTCCTATCAATTGGCGAGATGCTGCCAGAGGGGAAGTGGACCAAGTCCCTTGGTGTTGTAATCTCCTTTGACGTAGCAACCCGCGTCTGAACCATACAAGTAATTGTTGACATGCTCAAGGTGTAAGGTTTTACTCAATCGTGGTTTCTTCGGGAGCCTGCTGTAGATCCATAGAGAGGAGCAAGTGCGAGGGTTAATCAGATGGCGATGTTATTTTTAGGATGAGTCAAGAAACAATCTCCATTCTTGTTAATGGAATCGTGATGCATAGTAGTAGTTACCAGCATCGCTTTGCTGTTGTTAAGAAGTGACCCTTCTAGGTAGATCAGAGGACGAGCACGTTATTTTCCCAGTAGCGAGTTCGGGTAACGGTCTGACTGCAAGCGATGCCTTGGCACCCTAGCACCTTCCATCTGTCACGACCAACCGTCAGTGGCTTGCGGTGGCGGTCTGGGGAAGCAGCGCCGGACCGCGATGCTCCCATCAAGAGAAAAATCCTAACAAGAACAAAAGCAAGTGCCTTCCCTATCCTGACCCAGCATCTTCAGTGGCTCGCCCAAAAATGCCCAAACGGCCAATTGGCAACCGCCAGGGCACAAAGCAAGCGCTGCTGCGCGATTGGCGGATATGGTGCCTATACCTGCAGAAGCCTGTGCGGGACGTTAACGGGTCCAGGCCATCGATGCCCCTGATCCTTCTTAACATGTTCTAATATGGTGGCGCAGCGTTTCATTCAACAGTTGCACTTGCCCATTCGTAGAGATGGATGATACCCAAGAAAAAGACGGCAGACGCGGAAGGAGCAATTTGTCCTGGGGAAAAGGAAAGAAACATCTCAGGTAGGAAAAGAGAGCGAACCCCTTTTGGCATTGTAAATTATGACAAGTATTATGCGTCAATGATAATGGACTTTCAGTAGGGGATATCAATGACTGCAACCTGAGTCCGCATCCACTGCCTGAATTGTCTCTGTTCCTTATTGTCTTAGTCTAACCGCTATCTCAGCGCATCCAAGTGCAAGCCTCACAGCGGGGTGTGAATTTTCCCGCTGTCGAAGCCCCGCAAAGTGCTCTAAACGCCCACCTTGGTAACTGGCTAGAGGCTCTGTTTCGCTTTTGGTCAACTGAGAGGCGCTCTGCTAGTGGCCATCAGCACATGCAGTAGCGCCTCGGAGCTTTAATCAGAGTATGCATAACCGCCTTTCGATTTGTATTGGTTCACATTCAGCACTGTTTTGTCATGGCAAGCGCCTGAAGATCGGAATATGCAGTGCGGCCTCTTGAAGCGCAGGCCAGCAGCGGGAGATGGGCCAGCTGAAGCAAGCCCTGTCAAGCATAAACAAAAAGTTATGTTAACCTTTCTAAGAATGGCACTTCGGCAAGGCAAGCAAAGACAAGGTTGGTTCTCATCCATGGCCAGGCACCGGCATCACATTGGCTACCGTTGGGCATTGCGCTTCGCATGGTGCGAACTCGCTCGCTCATCAGTCCATCCACAGCCAAGACCTGAGAGAGATACATACCCTGGATAATGCTGCCACAGATCATTGGGCTTGCACCGAGCCGCTGTTAAAGGCCCCTGTCAATGGAGAAACTTCTAACGACATGGGTCCCTGTCACGGATATTCATCCTTGTCACTGTCCCTGAGGCGCCCTGGACCACAAACCGTTGTGTCAAACCTCACCGGACGGACCTGAATTCTTGGAGAGACCTTTTCGAACTTTCAGCCGACGGTCGATGCTCAACCTGACTTAGAGGAGTATCAGGGGTTCCCATCGCCGGTGGTATCTCCACCAGGCATGGGCCATAGAGGGGACATCCCATGTTTGGGACCAGATGCCGGGCTGGTTGCTCTTTGCCTCCGCAGGCCAGCACTCCTCCAGGTCTTATGATAGACATAGAGACTCGTGGGTATATAGATGCTTCTCATTCCCACCTCTTTCGGCTTTTTCTTTTGGATTATCACTCACCTTTTTCTTTTCCTCTTTTCTTTACATCAAAGTTTCTCTTTTTTGTTCTGGTGTCAAAGTCATTCGTTTCCTTTGACTCCATTTCTTAATATTCTGTTCTGCATATAACACACTCGCTACACACACAACTAGTTATTACCACCCCCCGACAATTCTTTTACCATGAAGGCCAACTTTGCCCTTCTGGCTCTCACTGCCAGCCTTGGCGAGGTCTCCGCTCACTGGGGTAACTGGAAGGAGGCTCCCAAGTACACTCCTCCCCGTGCCATCGACAACAAGTGTCAGGAGAACCAGAAGAAAGGCTGGTACTGGGATGATCTCCAGGTCGGTCAGTTCGAGAAGTACAACGATTTTGATTTCAAGGGCTGGACCTGTGGAACCGATAAGTCGAAGCGCGATCTCACTGGCCGACACTTTGGCAAGTCTATCTCTGCTGAGTGTGGCCCTGTCAAGGAGGCCGCTCCCTCTTTCGGATGTGGTGCTGGCAGCAAGGAGAAGTCTTTCTCTCTGAAGAAGTTCCACGTCCGACCCGAGTTTGACTGCCGCCTTGAGTTCCACTATGACATGCCCGACGGCTCTACTTGCAAGCACCAGGCCGACTGCTCTAAGGACGGTACCGATGTTTACAACAGCCAGTGTGGTGGCGCCAAGCACGTCCGCTTCGTCTACCCCCCTCAGCCCAACAAGCCCAAGGATAAGTGCCGTATCGAGGTTCCCCAGATCGACTTCGACTGTGACAAGCCTCAGCCTCCCAGCAACACCTACACTGTCCCCTCTGGTGAGAACACCAAGACCATCCCCTACGGTGACAACACCAAGACCGTCCCTGTTGGTGAGGAGACTACTACTGCTCCCGCCGGTGGCAACACCGAGACTGTCCCCTACGGCGAGAACACTGAGACTGTTCCCGCTGGTGAGCAGACTACCTCCGGATCTTCTCCCGCTGAGACCACCTCCGCCCCTGTAGGTGAGAACACCGAGACCGTTCCTTCTGGCGAGAACACTGAGACCGTCCCCGCCGGCGAGCAAACCACTTCTGGTTCTACTCCTGCTGAGACCACCTCCGCTCCCGTTGGCGAGAACACTGAGACTGTTCCTTACGGCGAGAACACCAAGACCTTCCCTGCCGGTGAGGAGACCAAGACTGTTCCTGCTGGCGAGCAGACCACCTCTGGCTCATCTGGTTCTGAGACTACCTCTGCTCCTTCTGGTGAGAATACCAAGACCGTTCCCGCTGGTGAGAACACTGAGACTGTCCCTGCCGGTGAGGAAACCAAGACCGTTCCTTCTGGCGAAGAGACCAAGACTGTCCCTGCTGGCGGCAAGACCACTTCCGGATCTTCTGGTTCCGAGACTACCTCCGCTCCTTCTGGCGAGACCACTGAGACTGTCCCTGCCGGCGAGAACACCAAGACTGTGCCCGCTGGTGAGGAGACCAAGACCGTCCCTGCTGGTGAGAACACCTCCGTTATCACCACCGTCTATGACAGCACCTCCACCGTCTACACCACTGAGGTCAAGACCATCACCTCTTGCGGCCCCGAGGTTACCAACTGCCCCGTCACTGCTGGTACCCCCGCCATTGTCACCGAGACTGTCGCCATCTCCACCACTATCTGCCCTGTGACTGAGACTCTTACCGGCGACAAGCCTGGTCAGACCAAGCCTACTGAGGGTGGTGACAAGCCTGGTTACACTCAACCTGCTGGTGAGAAGCCTACCGGCGACAAGCCCACTGGTGACAAGCCTGCCAAGACCACCGAGGGCTCTTCCCCCAACGCCACCACTGATGTCCCTGAGGAGCACACCACCATCGTCACCAGCTACGACAGCACCTCCACCATCTACTCTACTGAGGTCAAGACCATCACTTCTTGTGGTCCTGAGGTCACCAACTGCCCTGTCACCGCCGGTACTCCTGCTGTTGTCACCGAGACTGTTGCCGTTTCCACTACCATCTGCCCCGTCACCGAGACCATCACTCACAAGGCTCCCAAGCCTGACAAGACTGGCTCCGACGAGAAGCCCGAGACCACCGAGGCTCCTAAGGATGGTTACAACGTTCCCGATGTTGTCCCCAGCTGCTTGAACACCTTCCTTGACTACGTCGCCGACTGCAAGGATAACACCGACGCTGCCTGCTACTGTCCCTCCAAGGACTTCGTTGCCAACGTCTTCGAGTGCCTCTACGCCCACGCTGAGAACGACGACACTGTTGCCCAGGCCGTCTCCTTCTTCCAGGGTATCTGCGCTCCTTACGCCGGTGAGAACCCTGCTATTGCCACTGGTGCCGATGCCGTCACTGAGCACATCACTGTCACTGGCACCACCATCATCACCTCTGCTCACTACACCACCGTCGTTGTTGCTACCACCATCACTGAGCCCGTTGTCGCCAGCGGTACTCCTGTTGAGGGATCCTCCACTGTCAAGACCATCGAGACTGAGATCGTTGTCCCCGAGGTTGGCTTCACCTCCGGCCCTGCTGGTAACGGTCCCATCCCTGCTCAGACTGCCCCTGCTACCGCTCCCGCTGCCGGTACTGAGGCCCCTGCTCCCGGCTACGAGGCTCCCGGCGCTGGTGAGACTCTCATCACTGGCAAGCCCGCTGTCGGCACCGGTGGTCTCCCCGCTCCCACCGCTACTGGCGTTCCCGTGACTGCTGGTGCCGCTCGCAACGGCATGGGCATCGCCGCCGCCATCCTGGCTGTTGCCATTGCCCTGTAAGGGTCATGATGCGCCTCGCACATCTCTGTTTTTCCTTGTTGTTTATAGATTAGGTCTTGGTACCTGAGGCGGGACCTGTATGTATGCTATGTACGCCCGCACCCCGAGATCGCTTGAGCTTCCAGGGAAGTTAGACAGCGCACTCATCTAACATGTATCATTCTTACGATCCTTACGAACTATGCATTAGTGTGGAAACTTGGTACTGACCGGATCCTCATGTGACATCAAGTCTGGAGGTCGAAGAAAAAAATATGAAGTAGAAAAGAAAAAGAGCAAGGGAAGTTACCAGTTGAGCCGAGATGCACAGAAGCATATATACCCGCTGGCTGGTTGTTTAATGTTAATATTGACTTATTTTTGTTTGAATCAATCCCCAATGCTCGCCTCTGTCTGTTTCCCATGTGAAGTAGTTGTTTGTTTCTTGTGAAGCTGTGACCTCTTTTACATTCGATGACTCTGAAATAACTATCGATTGGCACTAGCCTTAAGTGACTACACTTACACTTTTATCGACTGGCCGTTTGCATTGTTTTGTTTCCGAAGAGAAAGTTAAGGACGAGAACTACTGACCTAGGACCTATGTAAACAAAAAGACTTAGGGACACCACCTTCTCAACCAAATCCTTCTGAGCAATCTCTCGACAGTGGCAATACGATGATGTTCTTTGGTACCATATTCAGTTCCCTTTGTATATGTCTTGTGGTCACTTGCCACCCTGGAATGACCACCAATCACCCAGGCAGTGGAAGTCAGGACACTCGACTCGGCAGTATTTCGATATCTGGGATACTTGGCTTCTCTCGAGTGAAGTATATGATTGAGGGTGGCGAATCACCATCATTGCTATTAAGTGCAGATATAGGCCAGTGAGTGTGCATTTTCGCCCAAGGGAAGGCTTTACTTTATGACCGATGGCTCGCACGGTTGTGGGCTAGAAGTGTTATTTGCAGTTGAGACTTGTGGCTGAGAGCTTATTCCGGCAGAGAGAACCTAGCAGGTTTACGTGGGAAATGAGGCACGACCACAGCGTCAAAGTATTCGCATTTCACAGTTGATACCTCTATGTGCTTCAAGAATGAGGGGTCAACCACGGTGATTGGTACCCAAGGTGGTCTGTCAACGTAGGGGATGGCGCCCTTGCTCGATCACACAAGATGTGTAGTGACGATGTGTTAGCATATTGGAACCAGCCCACGAAGTCCTGAGTGCCCTTGCTAAAAGTCTCAGGCCTCTCGAACTCGATAATGCCAACATGCGGATGTAGTCAGCTCTACCTTGGCATTTGAGAGCAATAGAGCTTAGAGCCTTCTTGCAGCATACTAAAATCCGACCAAAGCTTTCTGAATTCAAGGTAAGACTGCCCAGGCTTTCCTACAATTGCCCAAGTATGTCTTTCACGTAGAACACTGACCTCCAGTTTTCTCACCAACCCTGACGTGGCCACGCGTTCCTCTCAATCTTTCGGTTTTAAGGATTCATGTCTATTCCGAATGTCGCAATTCGACCGGTAGCTTCTCCGATCATGTGCACACAAAAAATCAGGATCAACGACGTCGAAGGATTCGACGGCGCCACCAGGGTCCAATGCCAAGACATGTTGGCAATTTAAGCATTTCCAGATAATCTAATCTTATCAAATCAATCAGTTGCAGTTGCAGTTGGTGGCAAAGTCATCAGATCGGCGATGCAACACAACCCAGCCTCGATATCGATGAATTTGGATATCTTCACCTCGTAGAGTGCTATCATTAGGATATGATACCCTTTGGGTTATTGCTTATATCCAAGATGCATTCAATGCTCTGCCTCTGGAGGAACGCTCGAGCGGATCAAATCGGGAGGTTCAAAAGACTCCATCATCTTGTCAAGCTTTAGATCGGCCGTTGTTCTCGCCTCTTAACAACAATTCTGTGATCCCAGGAAAGACAAGGCTCTTTCCTGCTTACAGAAAAGACCACAGTAGCTCGGATATATTGCGATGTTATTGGGAGACTATTCACTGCTCCCCAGCGCCAAGATTCTCTAACTCTACGACAAGGACTTCCCTGGCCCACCTCATGGAAAATGTCACCCGGACGGTCGGTTCCTGCGATGCTAAACAGGTCTAGTATGCATTCATATTGTCTGGAACATCGAACAAGACCCTTCCTCGGGTATGATCCTGTAGAATCAGCCTATCAATCACCGGACCCCCACATGAGTACGACAAGGTAAGTCAAGAGAAAGGAAGATATTGGCCAGGCAGCAGTCAATTCGATGGTCTGTGGGTTCAACCCAGCATCGTTGGACCGAGTCGCATTACATACAAGCTTATGGATGGAAGGCTTGTTTCCAGACTGGACGAATGACTTGCCAAGACGATGAACCGAACATCAAAGACCCCAGGGAGGAAAGGAATTTGCCTCAATTCTTATGGTTGGACCACTTGACAATCTAGACAATCGACTTTCTTCTGACCGGATCGCCAATAGCTCTATCAGTGAATCCGAGATCGGTTAGACGTGCTTCGGTCCGTGGAGCTCCATGCCACTGGGGCAAGGCTTGATTTCCGCAGCGTTATATCACGGTCAGATTGGTAAAGACAAAGAGGAGAGCTTCAGTCCCGCAGAGCCTCGAGACCGGGCCCACGGCCAAACATCATGCTTCGGAATCCCGTTCCAGTGGCTTGCCCATTTCTCTCCGATTGCCTGATGCCAAGACCATGGCTCACGACCTTATTTACGCCAAAAAGCGCCTCCGTTGCCCTTCCTGGTTAGAAATGACCCGAAAACTCGTCAGGGCCAAATCGGAGTACGACTTTTCTCATTATCAACCAGCGCCCACTTACCGAGAAATAATCTTGGGCGGCCCCACGGCTCGTTATGTAGTGCTGCGTTTCTTTAGGCGCTATAGACGCGCTGTTGGTTGTTGGTTGTTGGTTGTTGGCTTCACGATCGATCTAATCTGTCTCCCTCGCAATATGACAGGCGACATGCAAGGGAACCCATAGACGAACTCTTTGGCTCTCTCTGAAACAAAAAGTGACAATGAGCTTTCCTTCACATGCTTATACTCGGACAAGGACGGATGAGATTGACGTATCAATGCTACGCTGCACGCTGGAAGGTGAAGGTCGGCCAAGAGGTGCGACCTCCAGTGCTGATGCTGCTTATCAGATTATCAGATGATCAGATCAGATATGCAACTAGCGCTGAAAAACTTGCGTTGGTGTTCTTGGTGGTCAACACTAAACGGCGCCATACCCTACCAAGCAGTTGGAGCGACGCCACTCTCGGCCAACTCACCCCGGTTGGTGGGCGGATAGCTTCTGGAAATAAGCTTCATCCAATAGATGATGCTCTCGACACTGCGAGATCTCCAGTTGGCACATCTACGGCGCTATTCCCAAGCGTTAGGCTCGTAGGGCCAAGCAAATAGAGCGTGGATGATCGGTGTTAGTGCGTCTTTTTCTCGCCATCCCAGAACCAGGGACGTCTCTGCAGCGAGAGGGTTCGTCTCGAACAGGGGCTTGTTGCCGTTGATTGCCCAGGGTTGCAATGAGCTTAATCCTTACCGGCCAGTTATACGTGGGCTAAGGAGAGCTCACCCATCGGAGACCAGTTACCGTTTTAGCCTTCCGAAGGATTCGCTCTATGAAATCTAGCCATGGATGATCATCGCCTATCCCGTTCTCAATACTCGCTCTAGTGAGAGCTTCCCATGCAGCCAGAGTTGCAATGAGCTACGATCTTGGCCTGGTAGGGCAAGGTACTTAATGGGTGCTCTCCCCCGTTCAATGTGACCTTGTGGTGCCCTCATATATTGAGCAATCGTCAAGCTTACTTCTCTCTTCCTTTCTCTCAATTCATTGAGCCGGATTGAGCATCTCTTCCCTTTGGAACGAATTTGATACCCTTCGTTCCAATGGCGACTCATACCATGAATGGGCCTGAGCCCGTCAATGAAGTGTCTGTTCCAGACATCGAGAAGGCTCCCGCCAACAACAACATGATGGTCGATGAGGATCTCAAGGACTTCTCCGATGATGAGTTCAAGCAGCAGGGTGTCAAAAAAGCCGAGGCCATCACCAGTGTCTGGACCAAGAAGATGCTGATTGCCACTTTTGTCTTGTAAGTGATCAGCTTACCTTACCAGGACTATACTGACCGTGTATTCAACAGTCTGTTCCTCGTCTCCTTCGTCGATAGCCTGCTCCAGAATGTGCAGAGCAACCTCATTCCATACGTCACTTCAGCCTTCGCTTCTCACGGTCTTCTCGCCTCAACTGGTATCGTAGCCTCGATTCTGGGTGCCGTCTGGAACTTGACTCTTGCCAAGATCATTGACATCTGGGGTCGAGTCTGGGGCTTCGGCGCCATGGTTCTCCTGATTGTTGTTGGTATGATCATGAAGGCTACATGCAACAGTGTCGAGATGTATGCTGCCGCGCATACATTCTACTGGGTTGGCCATCTCGGTCTCATCTATGTCATTGACGTTGTTGTCGCTGATACCACTACTCTCCGCAACCGACTGATCATCATGGGTATCAACTACACGCCTACCATCAGCTCCACCTTCGCCGGTCCCAAAATTGCTGAGCTCTTCTTGAAGAACGTCAACTTCCGATGGGCGTTTGGTTCGTTCTGTATCATCCTGTTGGCGTTCTGCATTCCCGTCATGGCTATCTTCATCATGAATGAGATGAAGGCCAAGAAGTTTGGCCTTGCTCCTGAGAAGGTACACAACCGCACTATTTGGGAGTCCTTCAAGTATTACTTTGTGCAGTTCGATGGTGAGTTTAATCTTTGCCAGCTTTGGACCCACGGTCTTTTAACATTATTCTAGTTATTGGTCTTTTCCTGACCAGTGCCGGTTGGGCTCTGCTCCTACTCCCTTTCAGCATCGCTGCTACTGCTCCCAACGGATGGGCCACTGGTTATATCATTGCCATGCCAGTCCTTGGTGTCGTTCTCATTGCCAGCTTCGTTGTCTGGGAGAAGTTCTTCGCCCCTGTGCCGTACTTCCCCTTCCATCTGCTTGCTGATCGCACTATCTTGGGAGCCTGTCTCATCTATGGTATCATGTTTGCCTCAATCTTCTGCTGGGATACCTATTACGGCTCTTACTTGCAGGTTGTTCACTTTGAAAGTGTCACCACTTCTGGTTATATCCTCAACTCGTTCTCTCTGATGGCTGCTTTCGTTGGACCCTTCGTTGGCATTGCTATTCGATACTTGGGACGCTTCAAGTGGCCTTCTTTCGTCGGTGTACCTTTCTTGGTCCTCGGTACTGCCCTTCTCATCCACTTCCGTCACCCTGAGACTGCCGTCAACTGGCTCGTTATGTGTCAGCTTTTCAACGGTATCTACAGTGGTATCTGGTCCTTGACTGCACGTATCGCAGTCATGTCTTCTGTCAAGCATCAGGATGTCGCCGTCGCTCTGGCCATCTGGGGAATGTTCGGTGGTATCGGCTCCTCCATCGGTGTGGCCATTGCTGGTGGCATCTGGACAAACATGCTACCCACCGAGCTTGCCAAGCAACTCCCCGAGTCTGCCAAGAACATGACTGCTACCATCTATGGTGACATCAACGTTCAGCTGTCTTACCCGGCTGGTAGCCCTGAGCGAGACGCTATCATTGCTGCTTATGACTATGTGCAGCAAAAGATGATCTACGCTGGTTGCGCGTTCATCCCTCTCTGCGTCGTCTGCCTCTTCATGTGGAAGAACATTGACATCAAGGAGAAGGATGCTCAAAGCAAGCAGGCCAAGGGCATGGTCTTCTAAGAAGACTAAGAGACAGGTTCACGAAAACATGTCACGAAAATAAGGGCGGTCTCCAGGTAAAGAATAATGAATCGATATAATACAAAAGTTCCATTCGCTTTAGACACTAGACTTCATTCAATACCATACAGTCGTCTCAGTTCTTTAAATGGATTTCCCAACTTGCATCAATGCGATAGCATGAATGACTGTGGAAACTGCATTAATGCTGAACTATAGTCTCTTTAGACAGTTCCTATATTTGGCGATGGCTTAAGTCTGATGTACCATATAAGAGCACGTCAGATGAGCTCTATGATTCAAAAGAGCAATCAATCGTCAATTGGAACGCGTCTCCTATTCTTTTCTTTTCACGGTTGTTATGGTACTGATACCATGAAGCAGGGATTGAAAGGCATAGGCTTAGCACAAGATCAGAGGTATATGAATAAGTTTGCTAAGTGATCTAATAGTCATTAATTGCTCTACTTCCGTGTAGGAAGTGCCTGGATTTCCCTCTCTTTCTTACACTCTCTAAGCACCACATCATTACAGCTTGGCTCCCTTCTCCTTGCGGGCCTGCTTCTCCTTGTCTCTCAACAGACGTCGAAGGATCTTGCCACTTGGGCTCTTGGGAATGATTTCGATAAACTCGATGCCGCCCTTGAGCCACTTGTGACGCGCCTTGTGCTCTTCGACGTGCTTGTTGATGCTTTTAGTGACTTCCTCGTCAGACTTGCCCTTAGCCTCGGGTGCTTTGACGACGAAGGCCTTGGGGACTTCGCCAGCTCGTTCATCGGGCACTTGGATAACGGCACAGTCGTCGACGAGAGGATGGGTTAGAAGATGAGCTTCGAGCTCAGCTGGTGCGACTTGGTGGCCCTAGTAGAGTATGTCAGTAGGTGAGCAAGGGCATTAGCGTGGTGAAATTTACCTTGACTTTAATAAGCTCCTTGATTCGGTCCACGATGACAAGGTGTTCAATGCCCTTGGGTGACTTGCGAACGATAACCTCGTCACCTGTTCGCATCCATCGTCCATCACTGTGGTTTACAAAGGTCTCAGCTGTGGCCTTTGCATTGTTGAGATATCCCAGAACAACGCTGGGGCCTTGGACGTAAAGTTCACCGGGGGTGTTGTATTCCGTAACCTCCTTGCCCTCAGCATCGATGACCTTGGCCTTGATGCCAGGAAGAAGGGATCCAGAGGAGCCGGGATCGATATCGAGTTCGGTAGTTGATGAGACCACGGGTGACGTTTCAGTGAGACCTGCAAAGTTAGTGATGAGACACGACGCGCGATTGAAGGGAACGTACCGTAACCTTGGCAGATATTCCAACTGGGCCAGATTTCGTTCAAGCCAGAAATTGTTTCCTTTCCGAGGGGAGCCGCACCGCTGAAGATGAAGCGGACAGAGCTGAGGTCATACTTTTGGCACTCAGCCTTGTGGCTCAGCATTTGAACCATGATGGGAGGGACGAGGGCCATTTGCTCGATCTTGAAGCGTTGAACGGTAGCGAGGAACATCTTGAGCTCGAACTTGGGCAGGATGACTGTCTCATCGCCATTGTAGATACCTTGATACAAGTTAGTTCAGTGAGACGTGGGAACAGGGGTGAGATGGCATTACCCCAATGAGCGACTGGGACGAGGCCGTAAATGTGACTGAGTGGTAAGAGACCAAGCTGAACCTGGGTATCGACTCCCGCTGCTTTTCGACCCTCTGCGTTTTGGACTGTCATTTGCATAACGTTGGCGATCACATTGACGTGGGTAATCTCAACCGCTTTCTACAGTTTGTGAGCCATTCATTCACCTCAATAATATTCAGTGCGACTTACAGGGAGACCGGATGTTCCACTGGAGTAGCATAGATACGCAACTTGCCTCAAGCCTTGACCCTTGATCCAATTCAGAGGCTGAAGTTCAGGCGCATCGTTGCCCTCTGCAATCAAGTCATCGATTGACTTGAAAGGTGGCTTAGACTCGAAGCCGGGCACGGGTAGAAGAAAGATACGATCCTCAGGGATGCCGACAGCCTTCGCAGCAGTGAGAGCAGTCTCGAGAAGAGGAACACAAGTGAAAAGGGCGTTTGCGCCGGATGAGCGAAGCTGGTGCTCGAGTTCTGGGGCAGAATATGCGGCACTGGCGGGTGTGACGATTCCGTTCAAACGGTGAACAGCATGGGTCATGGTAATGTAGTCGATCTTATACGTTAGTTGGATTTTTGTGTGACTGAGCTCAAACGTACAGTGTTGACTGAGAATAGCGCCACTACTCTATCCCACTCTGTTCCATCGTGGACATCATAGCCAAGGCGCTTTGCAAGAGCGCGCGCGAGAAGTTTCTCGCGCTGGATCACCTCTTCTGTGGTGTACGTCTTACCAGAGATACCACATGTGAAGGGGTTTCTGGACTGAGCAATAGGCTTGCGAGCGTGCCTATCGCTGAAGATGAAGTCGGGGATGGTGATTGACTCGGGAGGTTCTAAGGAATGTGAGCAGAGGAGCTGAAACTGGCGACAGGGTGAGTTTACCGAAGGGCAGGCTAACCGAGGGAGGAGGATAGAAGACCATCTTGAATGGGGATTAGAGGGAGGGTATTTAGAGATCAGAGGAAAGAGGAGAGAATGAGGAGGGTAGAGGAAAGGGAAGGGGAAAAAAAGACGAGGAGCTGAATATGTACTACGTAGTTGGTTCCCTGCTTCTCTCTTCTCCTTGTCGCCTCGGGGGCTCCTCCAAATCTGGGGAAGACCCAATTTAGCGCGGTTTGATTCCCACTATCTCCGCATTACACCAATCTTGGCCCTATTAGCTACGATTCAAGCCTCAAGACCTCGGTGTGCCAGCCGAGGTAGAGATAATAGGGTCGTTGCCATAGGGTTACGTATCTCAACAAGTTTAGGGGTCAAAGCTGAAGGCGAGGCGCATGTGACTAAAAAGAGTTAAGGTTGAGGGTATTTCTTGGTATTGAGTATTTTGAGCTTAGTAGCTTCTGTAGGTCTTCTATCGTTGGGATTTGTTGCAGGAATTGGGGTAGAGGATGTGGGCCATATCTTTGATGCCTCGGTATGTGGCTTGCATTGGATTCCGCCCTAATTCCGCCATGTCCAACGTCTTCCGTCTCGATAAGGAGCGTTGTCCCTCGAGAATTCATGTATAACCATAGATTACGACTTTACTAAGATGCTACAGAGAGTGAAGAAGCTGTATTGTACTATGTGAACGACTTACATCGCTACTGTCCCAACCGAAAGTCAAATTAAGCTCAAGTAAGCTTACCGTTGCACGTTTCTTACCCGCGCTGACGTCCACCAGTCAGGATGAACTCAGATTGCCTAAAAAGGCAGATAGAATGATATCCAGATGCCGAAATTACTCATCAAGAGCAACTACACACTTGTTTATAGATACTAAACACAGACTACAATGTACTGTTTTTCGTATGTTGGTGAAATTGACGTCAGCGCCCTAGTTCTGTTGCTTCTCGCCATAACGACTTCGCCCGCTGGAACCGACAATTCTCTCAGCTTTTAATCCGATCAGAGTTGAATTTGCCGCCTTTTACTCACCGCTAAGAGCCATCACCCATTAGAATTGCGGAATGGGGGTACGATGTAACTCTCTGACTCAGAAATCTGGCACCTCCCTGACGATGCACGACAGCCTCTGTGAGAGCTTCAAGAGAGATGCCATTCATCGACCTTCGCGATTCTGCATTCTACAGCAGTGCGCCGATGTTTCTCAAGGAAAGAAACTCAATAGACTACCGCGATTACGATTACACAGACACAAGCGACCAATTCTTGATGGATACAGAGTGTCTCCCGAGATATCCGAAGTCCTCCTCCCGCGTTGCGCAAGATGTGGCTGTCAGCTGCTGCGGCACCACGAGCAAAGCACGTTGATCCAACACGACGGGTGCACAAAAAGTCTACATCGAGGGAAGAAATTCTCCGAAAGTATCTCCCGATCGTGAAGCCATGAAATGCTGTGCTCCCTCTCTACTGAACACAGCATACACGCCATGAGGTCCAGTACAGTTGAGGCAATTTCTCAAGTCACGCAATTCATGAGTACAAGGTGAGATGATGCAAAGATCAAACGCCGCCGTATGCTTCATGCCGCGCATACCCTAAATGCGGTCTATTCAATTACAGTCGTCATGTCCAAGAGATGTCATTAAAATATGTACAACCATATCTCCCACTATAGCAAGTTGACTCCGAGAGCAAAACCGCCAATGACAGCAAACACCCAGCTGATGGGTGTAGGCTGCCATGCGGCATTGTCATCGTCATCACCGCCACTACCGGCTCCGGCAGTGACTGTGACGGTTGGTCGACCGCTGAAGGTCTGTGTCGTCACGACGCCTGTAACACAGTCGCGTTCGAAGTCGGGACATGAGGTGATGGTGTAAGTGGTGGTGTACGCAGAGGTAGGGAACGAGCCGCCTGTGCCAGTAGCGGTAGCCGCCTATCAAGGTTGTCAGTTTAATCACACAGATGTACGAGGTGCCATGACTTACACGTCCAGTGGCTGTGATATCGGAACTCTTACACTTGCCAGTCTCACTGGGCACAGCGTCCGAGCCAGATCCGACAGCAACAATGTCCTCATCACCACAATCAGCAGCCTGAGCAAGATGGACCTCCTTGTTATCCCAATCGAAGACGAAGTAGCCGGCTCGTAGAACAGAGTCACCAAGAATCTGCTGGTCGCTGGTAGGTACAAGACCAATGTAGCACGTTCCAGGTCCAAGCTCAAGAATAAAGTCGCTGAAGGCAACTTTAATGATCTTGTCACCGAACCCAAAATCAACCGTGCCATCGAGGTCGCGGTTTTCGCAGTCGGTCATGTAAAAGCCCTCACCATCGTTCTGAGCATCGAGAGCCTCCAGAATTGGTCGCGCGACAGACATATGCATGCGGGTGAGAGTCGTTCCGGAGTCGAGCATGACGTTGGAATCAGAGCTCGAGACACGAATGTTCTCCGTATCACCGCTAATAGTGACACCGAGGCTATCCAACTCAACGGCGAGACGGTACTCACCACCCTCACCACGAATGATAGGCCGTGTCTCCAGGTTGCCAATATACTTGCTACGGTCAATACCGCCATAGATCAAAGCACCCTCAGTATCATCAGAGTGTCGCAGATCAAGCGCAAACACACGACTGTTGATAAGTCCCTGATCAGCCATGGAAGTGAGCAATAAGCTATAAGGCTCATTGCCGTCGAATCCAGCCCGCAGATCAGGCGCAAGACCCAGGATACCCTGTGAGATACCATTGCTCTCAACCAACACACCAAAAGTCTGATTTCTCAACTTTGAGTCTCCAAATGTCATGAGATCTGTATAGTATCGGATCGTCGCTGATGTATGCGTCGATGAGTCGGACGCGTCGCCGTAGTTGAGTGTCTCGCCACCAAAAGGACCGATGGGTGGTGTCTTTGACTTTCGGGGGTCGTATTGTCCAAAGTCAAGACATTGGTTGTATTGAGTAGCAGATTGAGCTTCTTCGCAGTCGGGGTTTACCCAGAGTTCGTTGGAGCCGGTATCGAGAAGGACTGTGACTTTTTGAGGAGGAGTACCGATTTCAACTGTAGCATATTAACAACTGTAGTTAGTTATGAAGAACAAAGTGACATACTGTCTGTCGCGTAGAAGAAATCTTTGTTCTCGAGTCGAACGGCGATAGCGTCACCGTCTTGACGCTTGTCGTGCTGCTTATTCTTATTTCGCTCCACAGTACCAACGTGCATCGACAGATAACCTTTACCGGCCTTCGATCTCGGGAAGCTGATGGCGTCAACGCTGCCGAGCAGGGCTGCGGCTGTAGTTATCGTGGTCCACCTCATGATGACTTCTGTGGTGTTTGTTTGCAAAAGGCTACAACGGTTTCTGACAACGTCCCCAGGGGAAAGAAGAGAGGCTGCCTCGTCTTTAAACTAACAACTCCAAGGCCCCCAGTGGCGTTTTCCCTGCCTACTTCACCCCGGGCTGTGCCTTGGTTGGTGGATGTGCTAGGATCTAAAGGGACGGAATTAGCGGGATGTGCTTGGCTGATGGTCTTGGCGTTTGCTTAGACGTTGGGTAATACGGTACGGCTGAAAAGTCCTTGACGTAGGGGTTTTGGACCTGCATAATTGGGCTTTGGGGCGTTGTTTTGCGCATAAGAAGGCCTCTGTTGTGGAACGTGTTGCTATTCAGAGCATGTCTTTTGCTGGTGAGTCTCTTCCCCCTAACTCACAAGAGACAGCTAATATTTGTCTCTGTCTAACAATGGCTTTCTCTACGTTGAATCAGAGTGCCAATTCAAGGCTCGCTAGCCCCCCCATGTCTCACGTTACAGAAGTGATCCATTCAGCTTGGCTCATTTATCATGACTCCGCCTCTCTTCCTAGTAACCAGGCTAACCCCAACCAAGCAGATCTTCGGTCATTTCCCAATGAGACTCGCCGTCTTCCTGATCACAAGAAACACGGCAATCACTGTAGTGTCTTGGCCAGTTGAAGGATGCAGTGCAGTAATAGGGCTAGCCTTTCAGCTTAAAAGTCAGAAGGGTAGGTGGCTTGCGCGGCCTTTTGCAGTGGATGATGTCCTTGAAGCTCAATTGGGATTAGGGATCTCAGCCCGTGGCGATTTTGTCCCTTGGCTCTGCGCCTTGTTCCACTGTTGAAAGAACGGCAGCAACTGGCATTTGGTAGAATGAGAGAGGGAGGCTTGGGAGAAATACGATCTGTTATGTACATGCTTATTTTGGTCGCATAAAAGTGAAACGTTGGATGCAAACGAGTGAAGTGATTGGGCACACAATCTAACAGTCAAGCTTGACCCTGTTGCTTGTGGAAATTAAGCTCACGGAAGCCGATTCTCGTGGTTGCAAGAATTAAACGATCGGAAGTTTATCTACAGTAACGTTCGGTTGATCTCCCACCTCATTTCCCAAGCATATCCTAGCCTGCCACTCGACAATCAGAGTTTCTACCCGGATGCACTGGCGTGTCTCTGTTTTACTTTATTTGGGCAGATGGCTCTCAGCCCTGGCGTGGAATCCTTGTTCGCGATGCAGATGTAGGGTAGGACATCATGACTTTTTAAGATTGCATCCATTGATGGTGAGCAAGCCATGTACAACGACGTTTACGCTTAATGATACGCAAGCCACTTGGCTACGGTTCTCAACGGGCGGCCTCATTGTAATTTGATGTTGCAGCGCGTTCTTGGAACACAGATAGGGGTTATGAACAGGCGTGCTGAGGATTTTAGCTAACGACTTGATAAAGGTTGGAGACAGAGACGTAAAGATGAGAACGGAAGACAGGTAATCCTCAATGCGGTTAATTTTTATCTAGTCAGTCTTAGGGGTTCCAAAACCTTTCTATCTAGCTGGTAATTTACAGTTCGTTATATTTTACAAGTCATGCCATCTATCCAGTCTCATTTTATCTATGCCTTCAAACCTGTGCCAGACACCAACAGTACAACACTACCCAGCTGTCTTCTCACATCTTCCTTGTTAACATCATGTGTATCCTCAACCTCTCCCCACTGTCCAGTTTGCCAGTCAACTTCAAGACTGGTAGCGACAGCGGCTTCTTCGACACCAAACTTCTTGCCAGGGTTCAAATGACCCCTTGCGACTGACCCCTCGGTCCACTCAACAACGAATCGTGCAGCAGCAATGAGACTCTTGCCAGCCAATGTGGCACGCTCGAGTCCAGCAATCTCGAAAGCATCGAGACCAGTGATCCAGCCCTGAACGATCTCGCGAACTCCAGGTGCCTGTGACTGAGGCAAGATGGAGTGGCCGTCAAGCACTGGGTTGATGGTGATGCCTGGCCAAACATGTGTTGTCAGGAAAGACACAATCTCCTCTGCTGTGCGCTTCTGTACATCTCGTAGCGACTCTCCAGCTTCATTCTTGAGATCGTGCGCTCCTGCAGGAGGGTTCCAGCAGAGAATGGAATCGGTGTCGAGGTATCGTATTAATGTTGTAGCGATGGCATCTCGGACCTCTGAGATTTCGCCCCCAGAGGTGTTATCAGCCTCGGCGATATCGAGAGCTCGGCATGCAAGACTTGTAAGAGGGATCAAATGATGTCTTGTAGCATCTTGGGCAGAAGTCAAAAGATCCCATTCAAGGGCGAGAGCGGAAGCAAGATCGGGCTTGGTGAGGGGAATTCGAACGATCTCCTTTGACACAGGGTGTCTCAACGGTCGAGTATCGAGGAAGACTTGGAGAGCACCTGTATCTCATCAGTATACGCTTTGATGGTGGGGTAAAAGTATTTGTCTAACCGTCAACTTCCTTCACAGTAACATCCTTCCAGAATCGCTTCCTCAAACCACCGCCCCCCTTTCCAGAACTGGCATTTCGAAGCTCTTTAGCATTCTTGAGCATCTCAGCCTGCTTTCTCCGCCTGGCGACTCGCTGATGGACATTTTCAGCGGGTTGGATCGGTGGCTCAGGTGGCGGGCCGGTGCCGACCACTGGAGCGACATTGGCGGCCTTGACAACGGTCGAGTGGATAGGGCGGACAAAGGTCGGGCGCTGGACGAGCCGAGGCGCAATGCGAAGTGGTACTCGTGTTACAGACTTCATTCTGGGCGACAAGTTGGGCCGTGGATTGAGGTTGAGAGAATGAAGCTGGGGGATTTAAAGATGCGACCCGGAAAATTGGGCCCGGCTGGAAGTTCGAAGTGGGTGGATGGATTCAGGGTCGACGTGATGTCACTTTTTGAAGATGAGAGCTATGACAAGGGCCCCAGGAACTCTTCTTTGACATATAAATATGATAATCATAATGTATTAGACAATCTCTAGTAGTTATTCAAGCTATTGGGACATGCTAGAGCATCAATGTAAGTTTAATTGAGCATTTGAGAGGCTGCGGGTACCTGAAGCTGTTGTGCTCCATTCTCCAGCAGCAACCTTGCCTAAGGACAGTGGCCATACCAGCGGGACAATGGTATATGATGATGCCAAATATGAGAGATGGAAAAGATGAAAGACACAAGAGAAAGCTTAATCACTATAAAAGACCGAAGATTTGGCAATTGACTCCTACCGTCGACTTCTAAGCTGAAGCCAATGCCAAAGTTGACACGAATCCCGTCCGATAAGGGGCTGATAAGATCACGTGATGCGGTACCACTCATCCCTGAAGCGTAACTGCGACGTGGTGATTCTACCTTTAGGAGCGCCTCGACCGCAACCTCAAGTCTCCCTCGACCAAACCTTTCACCTCAACCCAGTTGCCCAGCATGAGTTACGGCAAGAAGGACGAAGACGCCGACCTCGGGCTGGTCAAGGTTGACCGTACTCAAGTCTTCCAAGAAGGTCCGTCTCCTACAATCGCCTTATTCCTATTCTCCCCCCCACAGTGAAGCTAAATAGTTCAACAGCACGACTCTTCAACAGCTCCCCTATTCAGCCTCGACGATGTCGCATTCTGCTCACCAAGATCGCTCTTCTTCTCTACACAGGAGAGAAGTTCCCCACCAACGAAGCTACGACCCTCTTCTTCGGTATCTCGAAGCTCTTCCAGAACAAGGATGCCAGTCTCCGACAGATGGTCCACCTTGTTATCAAGGAGCTCGCCAACTCAGCTGAGGATATTATTATGGTTACCAGCACAATTATGAAGGATACTGGCGGAAGCACCGACGCTATCTACCGACCCAATGCCATTCGCGCCCTCTGCCGTATTATTGATGTAGGTTGCTTTGCCGGCAGGTACACCGACACCCCTGGAAGCTGACACTGTAAAGGCCACGACCGTGCAATCGATCGAACGAGTTATGAAGACCGCAATTGTCGATAAGAACCCCTCCGTATCATCTGCCGCCCTCGTTTCCTCATACCACCTCCTGCCCATCGCCAAGGATGTCGTCCGACGATGGCAGAGCGAGACCCAGGAGGCCGCTGCCTCCAGCAAGTCCTCTGGTGGCTTCTCCCTGGGATTCTCCACCTCAAGCAGCCAAGTTCCCATGAACCACTCCACCATGTCGCAATATCACGCTGTCGGACTCCTATATCAGATGCGCATGCACGACCGAATGGCCCTTGTCAAGATGGTTCAGCAATTCGGCGCTCCTGGTGCTCTCAAGAACCCCGCTGCTATCATCATGCTGGTTCGACTTGCTGCACAGCTCGCTGAGGAGGATGCTTCATTGAGGAAGCCCATGATGCAGCTCCTCGATGGCTGGCTGCGACACAAGAGTGAAATGGTCAACTTTGAGGCTGCCAAGGCTATCTGCGACATGCGAGATGTTACCGATGCTGAGGTAGCGCAAGCTGTTCACGTTCTCCAACTGTTCCTCACCTCTCCCCGCGCTGTTACCAAGTTCGCCGCTCTCCGAATCCTCCACAACTTTGCCAGCTTCAAGCCTACCGCCGTCAACGCCTGCAACCCCGATATCGAGCTTCTCATCTCCAACAGCAACCGATCCATTGCCACTTTCGCCATCACCACGCTCCTTAAGACCGGTAACGAGGCCAGTGTCGACAGGTTAATGAAGCAGATTTCCACCTTCATGTCCGAGATTACCGACGAGTTCAAGATCACAATTGTGGAGGCTATCCGAACCTTGTGCCTCAAGTTCCCCAGCAAGCAAGCTGGTATGCTTACCTTCCTCAGTGGTATTCTGCGCGACGAGGGTGGATACGAGTTCAAGAGGGCTGTTGTGGAGAGCATGTTTGATCTGATCAAGTTCGTCCCTGATTCCAAGGAGGATGCGCTTGCCCATCTCTGTGAATTTATTGAGGATTGCGAGTTCACTAAGCTGGCTGTCCGCATTCTTCACCTCATCGGTCTTGAGGGTCCCAAGACCGCTCAGCCTACCAAGTATATTCGATATATTTACAACCGAGTTGTTCTTGAGAACGCCATCGTGCGAGCTGCTGCTGTCACTGCCCTCGCCAAGTTCGGTGTTGGACAGAAAGACCCCGAGGTTAAGAGCAGTGTCCGTGTCCTCCTCACCCGATGCTTGGATGATGTCGATGATGAGGTCCGTGATCGTGCTGCCCTCAACCTGAAGCTCATGAATGAGGAGGATGATGAGATGGCAGCTCGATTCGTCAAGAATGGTAAGCATGATATGACGACTGACTGGATTACTGCTAATGCGCAAACAGAGAACATGTTCTCCCTTCCTTACTTCGAGCAGCAGCTTGTCCTGTATGTCACATCAGATGACAAGTCCGCTTTCGATAGTCCCTTCGACATTGCCAAGATTCCTGTGGTTACTCGGGAGCAGGCCGACGCTGAGGACCGATCCAAGAAGCTGATTGCCACTGCTCCTACACTCAAGGCTCCCAAGGTTGGCCCCACCAAACCTACCGGAGCCGAGGCTGTTGCTTCTGCTTCTGCTCAGGCTCAACGGTATGCCCAGGAGCTGCTCGAGATCCCCGAGATGAAGGAGTTTGGCAGTGTCCTCAAGTCTTCGCCTGTCATCGAGCTTACTGAGGCCGAGACTGAGTACGTTGTCAGCCTGGTCAAGCACATCTTCAAGGAGCACATTGTCCTCCAATATGAGGTTAAGAACACCTTGCCCGACACTGTCCTCGAGAACGTCTCCGTTGTCGCTACTCCCGCAGACGAGGAAGAGCTCGAGGAGGTCTTCATCATCCAGGCCGAGAAGCTTGCAACTGATGAGCCCGGCAAGGTCTATGTCGCTTTTAAGAAGGTTGGCGGCGAGGCTTCCCTGCCCATCTCCACCTTCTCCAACGTCCTCAAGTTCACCAGCAAGGAGATCGACCCCTCAACAGGCGAGCCCGAGGATTCCGGCTACGATGATGAGTATGAGGTGGCCGAATTCGACCTTGCTGGCAGTGACTACGTGATTCCCACATTCGCTGGCAACTTCAGCCACATCTGGGAACAGGTTGGTGCTTCTGGAGAGGAGGTCACAGAAACCCTCCAATTGAGCGGGATGGAGAGCATTGCGGGTAAGTCGACTGCTGAATTCGTAGAAGACATGGCACTAACAATTTCACAGATGCTACAGAGCAGCTCACAAAGGCTTTGTCGCTCCAGCCTCTCGAGGGTACCGATGTGCCCGTCAACCAGACCACCCACACACTCAAGCTTCTCGGCAAGACAGTTGGTGGAGGTCGGGTGGTTGCCAACGTACGGATGGCTTACTCATCAAAAACTGGTGTCACGACAAAGATCACGGTGCGAAGCGAAGAGGAGAATGTGGCTGCGCTAGTCATCGCGTCGGTCGCTTAGAGATGAACAACAGAAGCAAAGCGGGCGTTGAAAGGATCATGATGTATCGAAAGCTTTGTCTCGGTTTTAGACATACCGTACAAGTGTGGCAGTAATGTGATTATTTACGATTCGTTTCCTTGTCCTGGAATCATGATTGTCACTTGGGAGGGTTAGAGGCTCGTAAAAGTGATGGAGATATTCATTGGGTGGTTAGAGGGAAGCGAAGAAGGTATAAGAGCATGTTTTTATCGGAGCATGGTTGTTGGGGCCATGTTATTTGTTGCAAAAAGATGGAATTTACCTAGTTAAGCCTGAGGCTGTGATATGTGACTTGATTTGAAGTGAGGTGTAGCAATTGCCTACAAGCACAATACGGGACATGCAGCAAGCTTGTCTTGAAGCCATATGCTTCCGCATTTTTGGCTAGTATGTTGGTGTAACCTAGGGTGTCTAAGTCAATGTTTGCACATGGTGGAATGGACTTGCTTGTGGCATTTGCTAGTGACACAGGTTGCTGAGCGAGTGCATGTTCAAGTCACAGCATTAGACTCTGTGTGTAGCATAGGATTGCGCACTTATGGCAAATGTGGGATAGTATGCAGGCTCATGTATCTCTTGCTTTGTGTTTGTGTAACTGTCCTTTTCCGTTTTGGTTGAGTGGCATTGGCAAGGGAAAACGCTGTTGGCACGCAGTCACCCACGTTAACACGAGCTTTTCTGAGGCGACGTCACAGACAAGAGAAGGGATTGGGGACAACAGGCGATTAGTGAGTGTGGTATATTGCGGCTACTGACGTTAATATAATTGGGATGTTGGCGTTGACAGAGCAGATCGTCAATTGTATTGCTTCGCACAACAACTGGAACAGGCGAGGGAAGACGCCCTTTGCCGTTTGGGGTATGTCTTCCATTTGGCGAATGATAACAAGCTTTTCAATTTGACGACGAGTTGGCACACCTTTCGGAAGGAAATCAGACTCCCACAGATTCCTCTGTATGCGGTCCCGAAGTATATATAACTCATTGCTTCCCACTTCCTCCTTTTCCTTGAGCTATCATTGCCCACTGACTTATACAGTCATATACGCTTACAGTCGGGCAATTTGACCTTCCGTATTATTATAGATTTATTACATTGGCAGTATATACCGTATCTAGCGTTGTGCTGGCGCAGTAGGATTGTTGACTTCGTTACGTATGCCTTCAGAACTAACAATGCCTGCAGGAAACCGCAGACATGGTTCTCATGTATCACCTGGATATGAGAAGGAAGCGCCTCCATCTATTATAATTGAACACTCTGTCTCTTGTCCCTATGTCGAACCGCCCTGAGGCGTCTTTTCCCTTCGTCGGCGACGATAAGCAATTCGGGCCTATCACGACTTTGCTCGCGAGGGCTAGCAGTCGGTATGATGCCGTTGAGGCAACTATGATGATATTAATGATGGACGGGCATGAGCGTGTTGTAGTATAGATCCTTGGGAAATTGTGTTGGGTAGCTGTTATACTGCCCGAACTGACTTTCTAAGAGTGTTATTTTGAGTTGATAGCCCCCACAGCTGATGGCTCACATCACGTGCCTCACACACGCAGTATAGATCAAGTGGGTGAAGAGCGAGCTTCGGGCTGAGTCTGCCACCCGGGGCACGCACGTGCTTCCTGACCTTGACCTTGGCTGGCCGGATCACGTTGACTGGAATATTTTCACTGGAAAGTGAGGCAAGACCTGAGCTTCCATCTCACTGTTTCCTTCAAGTGTCCCTGGGATGCTGCAAGTGTATGTAAGAAGGGTAAGCTTCTAGCACCCAACAACCCTTCAAAGCAAGGTTGCGCCAGCTAATATATCAATGTACATATACAGGGAGCACTTGACCAAAGATCCTGCCTGGAGTTGAAAAATGTATGCCTATCTCGTTGTGTGGTCATAATATCTTCATTCACTCTTTCAAATCACCTCGCGGTTCTGGAAAACACGTAAGAGATAAAGAAAGCAACGCATCGTTGGCCTATGGACTCAGTTTGGAACCATCCTGAAGATCAAAGCTCCCTTCGAGCCCCTTGCAGCCTACAATTCGTCTCCTGGAAGATGCTGACCATCAGGCGCTGGGTTTTAGATGGTAAGCCCTGGGAGGAACATACGACAGCCACGATAAAGGACTTTCCCATTATGTATTGACTTGTCCCCCAAGAAGCATCCCAACCGTGGGGTTGAAGCATGCTGTTTCCTTTCCAGAGATGCCGACACGCCAGGACCCAAAAGCTTGATCCGAAGAATTGAACCTAGGGCAAGGTACTTTCGAGGGATATATAGGCGAAGGGAGTCTCAATCTTGACTTGAGAGGTCCTCCCACACTATTTGTATGGAACGGGGAGGGGTATATATACACCGCGGACTAGAGGAAGTTTGCTTAGCCACGAAGTACATGGTATAAGTCCTTCATATCTGGTGATTTTCCTCACGCATTGTTCTTATAGGGAAATGTACTGAACAACATCACAACCCTCTTCAGAGCAGAAATGCTCACTTACGACCTTTGCATTCTGCCTCATACGTGGTCAAACCGTCGATGCTATTAGAAAGGCCGACAATAACAAGGCATTCGAGTAGGGAAACCGAATTGGAGATGGCGACAAGGGTATTCTGGCAGGGGAGAAACAAAAGGTACGAAAGAAGTTCGGGTTGTCTGCTCTGCTTTGGGTTAACATTGTTCCTCTCCTGGCTCAGCAAACAGCCTCACAGTCTCCGTTCACCGCTGGTAGAAGTGAATACCATACTCTCAAGAGCAGAAATTCATCAAGAGCAAATACTACCACCAAAGAGGCAGGGATGAATCAGATCTGGCTTGCCAAGGAGAAGCAAGGACTTACCCAGTGAATAGTGCACATCCCACCGCGGTAAAGGGCATTGAGGAAAGACTTCCTATAGCTTGCCGTGACCTCTCAGGATTGAGAAGCTCGTATGCATATTGAATGAGAAGCCAATGAGTATATGACTAGAGGAAAGTCTTCAGCTCTCGGTCAAGAACAGACTCTATTCGCTTGTTCTTCCAGGGCCGCCATGGTGGCAGTGGAGTGCTTCATCGCTGACTGACATGGCGCATGGAGCAACTGATGCGATCTCACCAAGAATCTGTCGGGGAGCCTTTCAAATACCGACAGCAAGCTTGTGTAATAATAGCCAAAGCTAAGGTCTGCCCGCCCGAGTCTCCATCGCTCTGGCACAAACTTTGGTACTCGAGAGAAACCTTGTCAACACATCCCCTAATGTGCCAGATTGCCTGGATTTAAGAATGTGATCAACAGGAAGATGTTTCCAAGATCCCCGTATCGCAATATGATGGTGGGTGTAGTCCAATGGAAGCAAGTTCACAAGGCTTTCGAGACTCAGGGGTAAGGGGAGCTCGCAGCGAATCCGTCAAAAAGAACGGGACAAACTGCCGATCTGCATCCGAACCAGAACGGTGATGCCACAGCAGTTATTGAGATGAAACTGGAGTTGGAATATGCTGGGCTCTCGGTGGTGGGCTTGGAAGGACGCAAACGGAGTTAAGAAGGGACTGTCTTCTGATGGCATTCTTCTCTTGGATCAGTGGAGCGGTTCAGTCTGATGGGGCAAAGCTTGGGAGCAACTATGTCTTCTGTCTCGAACTTGGGATGAGCCCTGAAGGGTGGTTTCTTGTAAGTCTGCGAAGACATAGTTGTGGCGGGGACTTCGAGTGCCATGGGGGATCGTCGAACTTGATCATAAGGGGGAGTAGGCCAATGATAGCTACTTAAACAGCGCAGGTCAGCGGTAATGCAACTGAAATGGTAGAATAATAGGAACTTAAGGGAATCCTGGCCTCCTATTAGGATGAGGAGAATACATCTCGAGCCTGCTGGCTTCTTCTACCGCCTAGTACTCCCGACAACGAGAGAGTTAATCACTTGGGTAGTTTTACTGTTCCGAGAGTGCCTGCGAGAGTAAGACCGAGTAGTGAAAGCCCCTGATGGAGTATTTACGTCTATACAGGAGAGTGCATGTCCCGGAATAAGACTGCTCACCCTTGAGCCACTTTGACTTCGAGGCTATCGGCTCTTGTCGTTAAACGGTCAAGACGATAGGTTTGTTCCAATCGCGGTAGTCCTTTGGGAATGAAACAGCCTCCAGCGGCGGTCGAGCGTACCGAACTAGGTCAGACCCTGAGAGTGTCGTGACAGAGCTGAAGCGCCGCAGCGGTTCTAAAGAAGCCCACAGGATGGACTTATCCTCCATTGGGTGCCATAAGGAGGTAATTTAGTGATCTTCAAGGTCCAATAGACTGTCTGCGGCTAAATCAGGGGCCTTCCGCGGCAACACGGTGCTTCGAGCTCGTTTCCTGGGGCGCCCTCCTCTACCTTGCAACCAATTGCTACCCGAAGAGGGTGCTTCAAGGTCCATAAGCGTTGGAATGGGTGATGGAGAGGAAGGTACGCTTCTTTGCGGTTGTAGTATCGGTCAAGAAGGCGTCCCAGCGAGTGAGATGCTTGTTAGGGCAGTGCTGCTGAAGGGTCCTGTAGCGCGCTCTTGTCAGCAAGGTAATATTGACAAACTGACAACTAGAGGAACAAGTAGCGTGCCAAACAAAGCCCCCTGAGAGACCCAAGTATGAGGGAAGGTGGTAATGATGCCCATCTTGCAAGGCTTGCCAGGTTGGTCTGGAACACAGCGGTTTTCGACAAAGCACCTCTAGACTTGAAGCACCTCGAGGTCTTCCGGAGCCATAAAGGGCACCGCGAAGGGAATGGGAGATACGGCGAGCTGCAACATCCCAATTGCCGTCTTGGTAAGGTCCGATGTCTTCCGGTGGCTAAAGACTAGCTAAGAGCCTCAAGGGGCCAAGTGTCGAACCGTCACTAACGAGTTCTACGGCTATGATGTTGCGTTCGGGGAAACAATGTGATCGATACGAGACCTAGAAGTGCGCTATGCACCTAAAGCACGTCGAGGACTTGGGGCAGTCAGTTACTGTGTACGAGCTGTAGATATCAGAGGCAAAGGCCGGTCCGGGGTTGGAGTATAAATGCATACGAGGTGTTCATGGTCATGACCATGGCGAAGAGAGTGACAACAAGCATAATTGGAAGGGCGAGGCGCGTGTAACGCTTGTCGAATGTCAGGCTTGTCAGCGTCACTCGAAGGCAACGATGCACAGTCGAGTCAGGGATGGGCCTGCATCGTTCTCCTCCAACGCAGATGCGAAGGGATGATAATGTAAGGCGAAGACGAACATTGTGAAGGGACGACGAGCTGCGGATGAAGATTGGGAGACGGGGTGGTAAGATATGTTGGAGTGTATGGAGGGGGATAATAGCAGAGAGCACACATACATATTCCTGTGAGGACATGGGGCCTATAGACAAGCACTCAGTGCTCATGCAGGATGCTTTTAGAGGACCGTATACCTGAATTGCAGGAGAGTAGCGTATGAGCATCTGGTTTAGGAGGCCAATGACGTTTCGTTAGTGTGGTGTGCCTTGTAAAATAGGTCACCAGGGCACCGATGCCTTTTTCGTCACACGTCAAACCGCACTACCTTCAGTATATCAAAACATTTCTCTCGCGTTCGAGCTTCTTCCCCTCTCTCCTCTTTTCACCCTCAAAACATTCCTCGACTTCCGCTCGAAGTCAACTTCTCAACGTTGCTGCAACAACAAACAAAAGCGTGAGTGCCAAATTCACTTCTTCTTATTCTTTGTTTCTTTTCTTTGCGTGTGCTAAAGTTAAGTTAGGTCACTGCCTCCACTCCAAGGCATAGCAAACATGCAGGAACCTGGACCTGCGGAGCGACTGACTGGCGAGGGGTAAGTCGACACTTCTATCAGCTTACGCCAACAAGTACTGACAATAGATATCTATAGCGCCAAGGTTGCTATCTACTTTGGAGCCATGCAGGGGGGTGAAATGGGCCCGACTGTTGAGTACGTCCACGCCGAGGCGATCCTCCACACGTGCCCTGAATTCCTCCAGAGAGTCACTAAATGGGGTATCATTTCTCTGCCATTCGCTCCCAATGAGACCATCGACGCCATGGTCCGTTTCTTCTACACTGGCAAAGTTCCTTTCCATGAGGTACACAAGTTCACTCTCCGCCCGGACCTCGAAAGTGCCTATGATCTTGCCATTCATGTATACTCCCAGGCAGTATACAGCGAGATCACTCCAATGAAAGATCAGGCGACAGCGTATATGAAAAGCCTGTTTCAGTACATCGAGCCCGCCTACATGCTGGCCTACACTCACAGCGTGCTTGAACCGCTGTACCCCGAGCTCAACTTTAAGTGGGTTGCAGTCCAAGCGGGTCTCAGCAGTAACTATGAAGTCAATGACAAACTCATGAAGGTCGTTGATGCTGAGCGTGATGAGGATATCAAGCGCTTCAAGGAATCTGTCGCCCGCCGTGAGCGTGCTTGGACCAAGATCAACAAAGAGGGCGAGGAGGAGGGAGAGTCCGTTGGAGACACCGAGGCCAACGAAGCAACCGAAGTTGCCGTAGAAAGCGAGAGCGACACCGACGCTGAAGAGGCTGAGGGTGAGGCCGACGCTGGGACAGACGATGAGTCCTACGACAGCAACGGCAAGCTGAAGATCATTGGAGCTGACGGTCTGATCAACTTGGACCTCGCCAACTACCCACCCGGTGTTCACCGCTGGTAAGCCGCAATGGCCTCTAACGACGGATACTTTTTGGAACGATGGACTACGGAAATGTAACGACGAACATGATGAGCCGATGGACATGTAATGATGGCTGCAACAGAACTGACTGGCATATGGGGATGAAGTTTGTCAGTATATGAATGACCACGAGGGGTTTTGGGAAGGAGTCTTACCCATGTAATATTAGCTGAGAGTATCCCCCAGAATACAGTCCATCTATGAACTCATATGCCTTGACCAAGTTGATGTTTTGTTCATGAGAATGTCGAAAGAAGGTGGAGTAGCGGATGGTCCCAGGCTCTAACTGCTGGGATTTCTTTTCGCGACCGTGCACCAAAGCTACTATAGGGCCGCTGAAAGCTTTTACCTTTGCTTTATTTTACAGTCACAAAAGACTACGGAGATCTTAAAACCGTCTAAGGAGATTTACTAGTCACAAAATATTGATCCACTGTGGCACTTCTTTCACAGGATGATTGCAACACACAAAGGGAGTTCAGACATCGTGAGAATGAAATGACTTGTAACTCCTCGATTCCGAGAGCATGATACATCTGAAGGCAAAGATGCATACCATGGATATGTGTCTATCGACTAGAGGCATTGTTTACCATTCTTGTGAGATGGACACTTCGGTCCCGGTCCTTGTCTAGTGCATGGCTGGAGCCTCAGGTATCAACCGGCACTGAAACCATGGATACCGGAGGAAAGACTCCAGTCACAACGACCGGTACAAACTGATCTACTGATTGGAAGAAAACAAGACCGACACAGTCTTGCAACATAATTTTGCATTTCTGCGGTGTCAGCTACATCAGAAGCGCAGCAAACCTCTCACTTCACACGACTGTTCACCAAGATTAGATGTTTGTGAATCCATTACCCAATCTTCGATTAAACTTACTACCTTAGGTAGTCACCTCAGCAACTAGAAGTCGGAGCAGATGAAGTGATTGCTTGGGGTGTTGCACGTGATTGCCGTTTTCTTGGATGTAAACGATGAGTCAGGGGCAATCACAAGGTACAAGGGGTTTGTATGAAAAACCCGCCCATTCCATTGGTTTGCCCAAACAGCCGGTGACGACAGTTGCTACAGATCTCTTGGAGCTACGGCTGTTGTTTCACTGACTCCACGGCATAAAAGATGCGCCCGTAAATTAAGCTCAGTACCTAGATAAGTTTACATGCTACGGACGGTGCTTTGGAAATATCATGTTGGGATGTCTGTGCCTGCTACAGCTCTACTAAGGAACCTGTGCCATTGTCCATTGTTAGTGAAGTGTCAACAACGATAGAACTAGGTGGTTTGCTGACGGTCTGATCAACTTAGACCTGGCCAACTACCCACCTTGGTTGACACTGTATGATCCAGTCCCGGGCGTGACGCGCTGGAATTGAGTGCCCGATCAAACGACTCAAACGCGCTAAAGACAAGTTCCTTAGGGCAACGGAGACTTCTTAAAGAATATAAGACAAGAGTATCCGATACGCATGAAGAATGACTGAGTAGTTGAAGCGTTGTTTAGAGGAGTGTTCAACACCTCATCTGCCGAATAGAGCAAACCGGGACTCACCAGTAACTACGACATGTTTGGTGACCGAAACCTCTGATGTTGCATCCCATATGTTGCACACGATCATAAACGTGTGATTGGTCCGCATTCTGTTTGTTTGCTTGCCGTTTGCTCAGGACCCACGTCATGTTTTCCAGATAATGACTCCCAGTTACTCATAATCTTCTCTTTCACTTCTTTTCTTCATCTATTTATTTCACTTCTTTTCTTCATCTATTTCTTTCTACTCAAACAAAAACATTTCCCTCTCTTCTTGAACAGTCCACCCAGTTCCTTCTACCGTATACTGAAGCCAGCGACTAGGTCTCTTCTGAGCTCTACCTTATATACCTATGTCACGGATACTGCACATCGCAACTGTTCGCTCTACAGTAACGCCCTTATGAACAAGCAAACCAGAGCTCCTCTAACCGCCTCTTTCACTAGTATAGTATCAAATACGAACATGAGTTCGTGGCTCAACAGTTCGTGCCCGCCGCTCAAAGGTGATCGGCAAGAGGAACGACCCAGCACCTCGTGAGTAATGTTCCTTCGATATACCAAATTCCCATGGACCTCTCTGACCTTTTCGCAAGACCATGGCTGGTACCGTCTCGTATCATCAACTTCAATAACAAGAACTGGGTTTCCGTGCCCGAAGAAATACTCAAGAACCACCCAGAGTTCCTCGCCTGTTGGAAGGGTCAACAAACACTCGTCTTCCCAGATGTTCCCTACCATGTGGCTCATGTGCTTCTTCACTACATGCACAAAAGAGAGTACCGTAACGTAAAGGTACATGGCACATACCAAGAAAGTTGTGCCATTGATTTCAGCACGGCCATCTTTGTCTACAAGATTGGCATCAAGTACCAGCTACCAGAGTTGAGCCGATTGGCTGCAGAAAGGACCCGGATCTACGGAGACCAAATCGCATTTCCTGAGATGACCAAGCGCTTGTCGAGCCCTCCCTTTAATAATCTGGAGCTACAAGGTGTGCTGTGGTCTTACCTCTGCAGTAGAATAACTCGAGAAGGCATAGTCATGAGTACTGAATCAAGAGCTGAGATCGAGAAGTTTATGGGTAGTGCTATGATCTCAATCCTGTACCAGCGCATCGCTCGACTTGAGAGAGAGAAGAAGACGCTGAGAGAGACCGTCAATAATCTGCCGTAGAAGCAGACCACGGATTGACTCCGAGATAAGTTGACTACAGATGATGGGGTTTGACGTATGAACTTTCAATGAGAATATCGTGTGTCAAATGTAGAGAGTCAGGATATTGCATAGGTGGTTATCACGACACGGGTAGTATTGACTTCGTGTCAGAAACGGACTTTATCTAGGCCAAATAATTGGGCGCATGGTAGATATTTGTAAGTATATCTCTAGCTGATATCACAACATGCGATCCATTACCGAGTCAACTTTGAAATCCAAGTGAAATGTTTTCAGCAGATACGAACAAGTCGGTTGAGATAAATCAACAGTCGTACGATTAAATCAAAGATAAGCAATATCAAGGCCAAAGATCTAATTATATTCAACAGAAATGGTGGCAAGCTAAAGGAGAGCTGCACTGAGGTTGAAGATGACAGGTTCTGACAGGGGTCTCCTGGCCAAGCCAACAAGAATTGGGCTTAGCGGCTGTTGACTTAGACCCCTGTCCTAGTCTTAGTCTTCGGCCGTGGAGTTCGTACGAGGTCCAGTTCGTGCGAGGTTCCATATTAGTGAGGACCGAGATAAATCATATTGGTCAACATAGTAAGTTGCATGTCTTGAATCTCGATATTCGGCCTAACCTTGCTTAGATCTCGTACGAAGCTAATCCGAATAACCTCTCGAATTGAAATAAAAGACAACATTTCACCATGAATCTCTTTCTCTGTCTTCTGCTTATTCCGATTGTTCTCCTAGCATTTCAGGTCAAAAGAATCGTCTCAACCGTTTCTTCTCCCTACTACCGCGCCAAGTTTCTTCTCAACGACTTCTGTGAAAAGATGCACTCCTCCGCCGTGTCCGACTCCCCTGAGCTCGAGAGCAACAAGCCGACCGAGAAAAATGACCGAATCCCCCCTGATGGAGGTGTGAGAGCATGGGCTTGCGTCGCTGGATCGTTCTTGTTGCAATTCTGCTCCGTAGGCTATGTCAACGCGTGAGTTCGACCTCTCTTGATTGCTACAACCGCCCACTGACCTTTGATATCAGATGCGGCATGTTTCAGTTGTACTACTCGGAAGTCATGTTCAAGGACCAGTCATCATCGGCCTTGGCTTGGATCACCACTCTTCAGATCTTCATGCTCTTCATGTTTGGCCCCGCTGTTGGCAAGATGATCGACGTCTATGGCTGCCGCAAGACCCTGCTACCCTTCAGTATCATGGCCGTCTTCTCCGTCTGCATGCTGAGCCTCTGCACAAAGTACTGGCAAGTTATGCTTGCTCAGGGCGTCGCTTTTGGGCTGGCTGCTGCTGGCCTAACTCTCCCCGCCATGGCAACGGCCACTCAATGGTTCTCGACAAAGAAAGGCTTAGCTGTCGGTATTGTTTCTGCTGGGAGCAGTTTGGGTAAGATAGGCAACAAGTATTCTCGGTAGAAGTGGCTGACACGAACTCAGGAGGTGTGATATACCCCTGCATGATCCCTCGACTCATCGAAGAAGTCGGCTTCGCAACTGCTGTTCGCTGGACTGCACTCTTGCAGGGAGTCCTCTTAGTCGTCGCCAATGCTCTCTGCACTTCCCCTTTCCCACCTCTCGGCAAAGTCTCGCAACCAACAAAGAAAGACAACATTCCCAGCGGTAGAATCAACGGACCCAAGAAAGGACCCTGGGTATTCTTCGTCCTAGGCTGCTTCTTCACCATGTGGGGTCTCTTCGCACCCTTGAACTACCTCCCAGAGATGGCCTCGCTTCATGGATACAAAGACTTCGCTGTGTATACCTTGGCCATTGCCAACGCCGGTTCTCTGTTTGGTCGTATCGTACCTGGCTGGGTAAGTGATAGGATCGGGTCCTTCAACACCATGATCATCGTGACTGGTTTCTCCGGAGCTCTTGTTCTGGTCTTTTGGCTTCCCCTCGAGTTCCACACCTCTAAAGGTGGTATCATAGTCTTCGCCCTGATCTTTGGGTTTGCCAGTGGCGGTTTCGTCAGTCTGGGTCCTCCGTGTGTTGTATCCCTTGCCGAAGACCGGGTTGATGAGATCGGGTTCAAGTTGGGAGGCTTTTGCCTGGCCATCGCCCTGGGTGCCCTGACTGGACTCCCCATCGAAGGTGCTATTAAAGACCTGGAAGGGGATAGGTTTACTGGGCTGATGTGCTTTGCGGGTGCGTCTATGCTACTCGGAAGCTTCTGTATGGCGGCCGCTCGGGTGTCCAAGGATGGCGCTCAACTCTTCAAGAAGATCTAGTTGGGGATTCCAGAAGGTTATGCTACGGTGAGAGTTATGATTTTAGAGTAGAAACAGGTGAAAAGGATTCAGGTCTAGTAGATAGCCTATTCATGAAATCACTTTCTACCTAAAAGAGTTCAGGATGGTCGCCCATAAGAACCTCTTCTGATTAATTATTGGGGTAGTCGTCGTAACGTCAGAGTGTTAATTCTCAGACACCAGATTCCATTCCCACTATAAAATCCCAGATCCCAGACATCTCACCAATCACAAGAACATCATAGCTGATCCCACTCCTGATGGAAGTCCTCTCCTCTATCCCCCAACCATGTCCCAGGAGCAGTTCCAGGACACTCAACGAGGCTTGCGAGGCTGCAGTCCACAATGATTTAAGCACTTATAAACTTGTTCGAGTCACACCAGGGCGCCCATAGCCCAGAATTAACATATTATAGACACACTTAACCCTAATACCCCATGAAATATACCTGGGATAACCATATGCTTTCCTTAAGCTTATTGAAATTTACTAAAAGATAATCAGATTTATGTAACGATAATGATATTCACTTGGAGTTACAGCTTTAGTGGCGTTTTAGAATGGATCCCACTTAGATTAAAATGATACCCCACTGAGTTATAAATGTAATCCAAGGTGTCTATTGGGTAGTCGATCTATTCTATTGTGCTATAGCAGAAGAACCAGACCATATATTAGACCCCGTATCGCTTTCAGACAACCTTAGAAGTTCACGATCTCGAGGCCACTATCGTTTGGCGGCGGTATAAAGATATATATGCCATAAGGCCAGGCATGAAGCTCAACGATGTTGAAGGCAGCGCTGGTAGCGTTATGGTTTGTGAGGAGAGCGTTAGCATCTGTCTTGATCTGAATGATACAGCCAATTGTTCCATCCTGGACCAGGATCGATTGCATGTGCGAAGTCCACTTGTCTCGAGATGACCTTTTCTGACCTTGAACGAGATTAGAATCTAGAGTTGCTCCATTGACATTCCAGTAGCCTTACATTAGACCCGAATCTACTCAAAGGTTGGACTTAGTAGTAGTGACGAGGGCCGGGTGCAAAGCGCAAGTCAGGGAAGCGAAGGTTGTTGATTGCACCAAGAAGGCCGTCGATCAGGGCATCGCCAGTTTGGAGCCCGGACCATCTGCGGTCAGAATCCATAGCCATTCGGCAGGTGGAAGTGGAACGGCGAGTGATGTAGTGTTGAACATAGGCCCGGTTTCGCTGGTACCATTCGCCCTGAGCCATGAAGTTGACTATGATCCTGGTAAGGGGAATCATCTCCCCATACTCCTGCATGTGGGCCAGAGCCAGACCGGCAAGTCCAAAAAGATTGAAAGAAGTTGCCTGAACATTGATTGCCAGAGCATCGGTGAACTCTCGCTCCAGTCTATCCTCGTGGGACATAGCCTCGAAATAAACCATCTTGTACTTGGGCTTAGGGTCCCGGAGGTAGTGAGTGATGATTTGAGCTTGACGTCGAGAAGCACCAGGCCAATGGAGAATACCACCCTCAAACATTTCAGCGAACATGGGGTAGCGGCCAACAACAAACAGGGGCAAGTGGACGTCGCCGTGGGCAAAGCGGATGATGACGGTGACATGGGTAGCAGGACTAGGTCTGATAGTAAGTAATGACCAGTGAAGCGGGATGGCACAGATACATACACACGTGAGCTCTCAGCGACCATGGAAACATTATTGGAAGGTCCTACACCAGGACTAAAGTTGATTGTCAGTAAGATAACACGACAAGATGTGAGACTGATACATACAGAGGTTGACCCATGGGAACAAGGGAAGCATTGGAAGAGCTGCCGGCTTCGACGGGCTGCTCCATGGATGAACCCTTGATCTCAAGACCACCAGACTTGGCGAGATCCATAGCCCATTTGTCCTGAGACTTCTCTCTAGCAGGCTGCTTGCCCTTGTCTGACTTGTCAGACATGGTGGTTGCTTTAGATGTTTGATTTTCTTGTAGCAGGAGAAGCGGGTTACCGAGTTTGTGGAGGGGTGTTGTGAGAAGGAGGAAAAGACGGAAAAGTTGTGGGTAGAAATAAAAGGATACGGGCCTCTGGCGTAACACAAACGCACAGTCTTGCTCCTTGGCCCTCTTCTTATTGTGAGATTGAGCGATGTGGTGGGCCGGACGACTGCAGCTCCACTAAGGGATGTGACTACCTACCTCCTGGACCGCCCCCCAAAATAGTCAGTGGTGAGTCTCCCTATGGCCTGTAGCCTTGTTGACTTAAGTCAATGTTGTGGTGATCTGGCTGAGAATAGCCCTGTTTGCCCCCAAACAGTCTCCTTTCAGTCAGTGCCCCAAATGCAAGCAATTAAACACTCCGCAAGATGAGCTAAATCAATATCGGACAACTCACAAAGACTGTTGACTAATATGGAATAAAGGAACGATAAAACAAGGCAATGATTGCTCTGCCATACCTGATTCTCGGTTACCTGCGGTCTGTCACGTATTCCCCAACTCCTGAATCCAAGAAAACTGACTAAGGACCGCCGCCATACATTCAGATATGCTCCCTAGATAATGGAGTCAGTCAAGTTCGAAGCCACTAGTTTTATGTGATCTTTAGGTATGCTCAGGTGACAACTGCTGGATTCAGAATTGAGTACTAGATGGGCCAGTGCAAGGCTGAGACCAGTGAAGCGCTTACAAGTCCTTCAATATCAGGAGGCTGACAGAACCGAAAAGAAAAAGCTTTTTCATTGTCAAGCTTAAGCTGAAACCTGCTTACAGACGCCCGTGAATCTATAGCGCCTTGTCTTCGTACGAAATACCGGGAAATACTCAGTTTAAGCACTCGCCCTCTGTGTACCGTTAGATCATATGGGACCTCTACGATGTCTCACAGCATGATGTTAAGTTTCTCGTACATCACTCCTAGAATTTTCCTTGGGACTTACTGACACATTTATATAGAAGTTCTACTATAGTATATGCCGAAGTTCCCTAGCTACGAAGGTCCACGAACAAGTTTACAATCACAAGTAAGCTACACAGAATCTATTCCCAGTGTTATCAATATTTGTTTCAGGCAGGCAGAACAACGTTGGATTCAAAACGGACTAGGAGCTGCAGGATCAATATTCCAAAATCCCTGGTCGATTTTATCAGCGGCAGTGCTTCTTTCAATGGTATGCGTTCACGTACCCAATCAAACATAATGTCAGGTCCCAGCATTTCTATGCTCCCCAACGTCGTGGGGTCAGGCAATGAAGCTGGGGATGTAAAGTCTTCGGAAATTGGCATGTCTGGTAGCCGCGCTGGGCTCGGCACAGAGACAGAAGGGCATAGTCCCTGTATCGTTTCATTAATGGGCAGGCCAGTCGGCGTAGTCTGGAATGGTGTTACTGGGAGGGGTCTCGACGTGGATTTGGCGAGGCAGTTTGAGATGATACGATTCATCGCATTCCACATTGGTGTTGCTTCTCGTCCCCTCGTGAGCATAGTTTTTTTCAGTGCGTCCAAGGCTCGCGATCGTAGTGCTTGTCGGTTGGGAGCATCAAAGTTGGGCATGTCAAGCTCTGAGACAATATGCATGATAGGTTGGAAACATGCATGACCGCCAATATGCCACTCAAACCGCTGGGCGTCCTTATCACCGGGCATATGATTCAAGCTCTCGATTAGGTTGACTGATTTCTCGAGTATTCTTAAAGTATGTGTCAGCCTTTGTTCCTGTCGAAGAAACGTTGTAGTATTGGTTCAAGTCGTACATACATTTGTCGAACTCCAGGGGTAATCACCAACTCCCGGTATTGCTTTGGGGTTCGCAGCCAGAAGATGGACCAGCACCGCCACTCGACTACCGTTGCAAGTCCAATTGCCATTCGCTGCTCTGGAACATGTGGACTGCAGTATTGTAGATAGTTCGTTTGGAAGTGATTGACCATCTCATCCACCATGCCCCTGACTTCCTCGAATAAGGACCGAAGCTTGGCAACTGGGTTTGTGTTTTTATTATTCTTGGATTCTTGTGATTTAGTCGTTCTTTCGAGCTTGTAAGTGGCTCGGACGATTCGCCTAAAACAATGATGTCCATATAGACGGATCAAGTGAACTGTCATGTCGGTAAACCCAGGCGTTGTAGATGGCCCGTCTAAGCTGCCCTCAACGAGGTTTTCATCCGATATGTTTCGTGGAAGAAAGGTGGTAAAGTCCTCGTCTGATATCGTGGGCTCTTGACCCCTGCTTTCTGCAGAGTGATAGTCAAGGTGGCATATCTGATGCCAAAGTCTGCGGCGAATTTCAACTTGGATGACGTCCATGCCTGTGGAAGTGAATAGCGAGGGCTCTCGATGCAGGCCTTGTGAAAGTGCCATCTTGTGAGCAAGACCTAAAAGGGTCCAAGTTTTTGCCATGTCATCTTCTCGCGACTGACAGGTCTAAGGGAAAGTTAGCTAGGTCGTAGCTTTGAGATAGAAGGTATGCACACTCACCAAAAGCAGTACAAATGCTTGAAGTACTTCAATGCTTGGCGTAGTCAAGAAGTTCTCTCTCCCCAGACCGACTTGCACGCCATGTTGAAATTGGGAAAGGAGTGTCTCTTTTTCTATGGAAAATTGCAACAATACGTCTTCAGCCGAAAGACTATTGATAGCTGAATAGAAGACAGCCAACGCCAATGGTTCGAAAGGATGAATATCCTCACTAGAGCGAGCGGCCAAGCACTCTTCGTTCTCAGAGCTGGAAGCGTTCATGCCGTACGTGTAGTCGATATACTGGACCACTCGTCGTTTGAGCGTAGGCTTGTGAACTATTCTCGTCATTGGGTCAACGTTAGAGTAGAATTTATCCAGTAGAATCAAGCATATGTCTGATGAAGGAGGCGCCCACGTCCTGAGGTCATTCGTGTAAGGTCCTGAAAATGGAAAGGGGGATTCTGAGGAAACTGTCGGTAAACTTTCTCTAGGTGTATCGTCAGACTGGCCTCCAAGAAGCATCTTGACATCACGGATCTGGAGTCGTCTGTAAGAAGGAGAAGCTTCAGCGAGGAAGTGAACTTACCTCATCAGCCAGGAGAGAGTAGTGAAGAGATGATACCCAGCGTGATTGACCCCCTTGGCCTTCGAGGAGCAAAGCACCATCGTAACCATCGGTCGATAAGGTTTCTGACTGAGGATTCTGTGACGAACCTGGTCCCTGGTGATTTGAAAGCGGATGCTTCGGGTTGGAAGCTGTATCAGCCGGGTGTTGTGGAATGGCAGGGCCGCCGCTGAGGGCACGTTCAAGAAGTTGCTCCAACCGTTCGAGGCGGTTCTTGATATCGTCTTGACCAATTTGTCGGTTGCTTCTTGAGACTCTATTCCCACTTGCAAGTCGAGAAGACTGTGAAGTTGATTGCGGGCTGGTGTAAGTGCAAACACGGTTTCCTTTCTTACACGGCGAACAGACTGGCTGTGCATGATCACACTTTACTTTTCGATGGCGGCATGTCAGACAAGCTGTGATGAGACGCTTTCGATTGGTTTGATTGACTTCGGAAGTGCCGGTCTGAGATTCCATTGCTGAGGCTGAGGTAGTTGGGGTTGGAAAATGGATTAATATGACATGAAGCCAATGGTGAGATGAATAGTGAGTGAAAAGAGGTGAGTGGTGGGGAATAAGACGCGCTTAGCTTATGGCCTGGGCGTTAGAGGGCGTCTGCCGATTCGAGCTGACAAGTAACGGTTTCTATTGGCCACACTGACGAGCATGTCTGTTACCTCCACTAAGATATCTTGCAGCTTGTATCAGCTGCCAAAGAAGGCTTGCCTCGTCTTCAACTACTATAATTCTTGATTTTAGAACTTATCATATGAATGAAGATGTCGAGTTAATATGTTAACAGCTAAATATACTATATCGGAGCTGTTACGGGGAATCGGTACTGTGATGAGCGTATCGGTGGCAGGCTTTAGAAAGTGTGCAAATCGCAACAAAATATAAAGGAATCTTCACTTGCTAGTCAGGGAAGAAATCAATCTATACTGAGGATAAGTCATATAATATGCTGTTATTCTCTAATCTAACCATGCATCTGTTTATCAAGCCTTGGAGCATCAGCGATTCTTTCCTGTTATATTTGGACGCATTAATAGTTTAGAAGCCCCTAGAATACTAGCCCATCCTTGATTTCTTATCTACTAAGCCAAGAATGACTGTTTACTGTTATTGAGGACCCACAATTACAGTTCGTCCCTGTATCATTGCTCCCCCCGGATTTTCTTCTTTCTTCAAACGATTCCACATCTCAAGAGTGAGCGCATCTGTAAAAGTTGATATGACCTTACACTGAATTTGAATTCGCCAGACAACAGCCTACTCAAGTCTCGAACGAGATTAAGAGACTGAAATTAAAATCGAAAGAATCGTTGACCATGGAAGGCCAAGATGCCTTGGCGCACGGCAGCAACCTGAGCGAGTCCGAGTCGTAAGTATTCGTAACAAGAGCTACATGCTTGCATCACTCAGTAACATCTTTACTGACTGGAAATTAGTCCCTATCTCTTCAGCACCACCAAGATCATCTTTGGCGATAACTCAATGTACTGGGTTTCAACCCATCTGTTGGAGAGATATCCCAAGTTCAGACTCTCCTACCACAGGGACGGAGATTTCGTGAAGGTCAACTGGCTCAACGACACCCAAACGGCTGGCTTTATGCATTATCTACGCAAAGGAAAATGGGAGAGCCGAAAGCCACAGGACTTGAACGGACCACTAGACTACTACAACAGGATGCAACAGTGTCTGTCGGTCCACTGTCTCGCTGTGAACTACGGAATGTACGAACTCTCTAGGCTCACCATTGGAGAATTCTCCAGCATGGCTAATCGACTCTCAATCTACAAACTCGGGGAGATGCTTCAAGAAGTCAGCTCGACACTTCAGAGCAACCAGACTGTTTCGGCCGACTACTCCGACCAGCGAGCTACTATGAGCGAGGAGGCCAGGATGGCGGACCACATCGCCAGCTTTCAAAGGCTATCACTGGTCGAACATCTGGAGAACGTCATTTCTGCGGACGTAAGCGAGATGAAGCGCGAGCTCCAACGGTACAAAGAGAGGTACGGACCTCTGTGAACTTTGGAAACCCCGCCAAAGCAGAGGCCGCGTCCTCGGAGCAAACAAAAATCAAAAGAAGTTATTTGTGCTTCCCAAGGCGCTGAGGGGATAGTTCGTGAATCTCTCTAAGGGGATGGTGCCAGGAGGTGCCACGGTTTTGATCGAAGGAAGCAAGTTTGGAAGGAAATAAGCCCTTAAGAGGCTACGGGTTTTGATGCTGTTGCGTGTGCTCAAGAGATTTGCTAGTCGTTGAAGGGGTTTAGACCAGCCTTTTGTAATTCTAATAGCAAAATAAAAAGCAAGCGTCTAAGACTCAAGCGTCCAAGAAATCACTAGTAGCCTGTGATTGCTGAGCAATAAATTTGTAAAGATATCAGCCTGCCGCGTAGATTGAAGAGCTACATCTTTGGATGATCGAATGATTCAGGAAGTCTGGGGATGATGGCTACCCTAATGGTTTACAGTTGACATCAAAAGGCTACGAGCTGTCTCCTTCTTCCGATCTTCTGAACTGAAAGCTTTAGCTAAGATCTGTCTTCTTTTCCGCCGGGTAAGCCGAAGTCTCCCTATCATCCTGTGATTCTTCCTGAGAATTGGCCTCAGAGTCTTCTGATATCACTTCCCGAGCCTTGGCTTGGCGCTTCCTATCCCAGGCCAGAAGTAGTTGAACAATGGCAGTCCAGACGACTGGGGAGTCAGTTAGCATTCTGTAAACTAGTCATTGGAACAGGATCTCATGTGACTTACTCAGTAGAGCGTTGAGCACGGTGGACCATGTATACCCCTTTGCAGCCCTGGGGAAATCGGTAGTCTTCCAAACAAAGTTGGGAGCCACGGCTTGGACCACATAAGCGAAATCATTAGCCGCAGCTACTAGCAAGGCTCGCTTTTCGGTATCGGCGGAACAGATCTCGTTGATCCAGCTGAGAATGAGGGGACCGGCGCCGTTCTAAGGGATTTGTGAGCACGTCTGCTGATCTCCGTTGGGTCAGACGAGACTTACACCAATATTGGCAAACCAGTAAACAAGAGTCCGGTCTCTGTTGTTTCCGTAAAGGGGCATCTTGAGAAGAGCGATGTTGAAAGCCATCTATCAAGGGGTTAGTCATTGCCTGCCTTGTACACTGAGACCATAGTCAACTTACAGCGATTATGGCACCGGCATAGATGAAAGGCCATCGGAGACCCTTGAGGGGTCCATCGGAAAGCCAGCCCCAGAACAGAGCCATAACAATGAAGATTGCAGTAGATGGCAGAGGCAAGTTGTTGATCTGAGCGACGGAATACGAGGTGCCGGGTACAGGGGGAGGATCGGCGTTGAAGCTTTTGAGCCAGTATCCCATAGCGGGCTGAGGGTATGCGTTGTTCCAGAGGACATAGATCATAGCTATTTCACAGGTTAGTAAAGGAAAAGACGCTCGGAGCAGCTGGTATCTTACGGAGGAAGTATGTGTGCCAACTTAAGAGAATGGACTTGAGCTTGGCCTTTGTCCACTTCTCCTTTCCAGCTCGGCCGATGGCGTTCATTCGTTCAACTGAGATCTCGTGCTCCCTTTGTGTAGTCCACCAAGTCTTGACTCCATCTTGAGGAAGGTTAGGGAAGAAGAAGTAGCCCGCAACTGCGAGGGGAAGGGTGATGATGCCGTCGATGATGAAAAGCCAGCGCCCTATGGTTTGGTCAGCACCATGTATCAAAGGAGAGGGAGTGAGAACTTACAGCCTGCATGGCCATGAACGCCATTTAAATTTGTATAAGCAGCTGCCTGCAAGAAGCCGCTGAACATGTTACCGATGCTACCGGCCAGCCAGAAGATCATGGCGCGCTTTCCGATTTCGCGAGGGGTGTACCAGGAGCCGAGCATATAATGAATACCAGGGTAGAAGCCGGATCTGGATCCATGTTAGCCAATTGAGTCACAGGAACGTTGGAATGATTAGGTGAACTTACTCGAAGAGACCAACGAGGAATCTCAGAGCGTACAAAGCCTTGTATGAGTGCACAGCTGAAGTGCAGATAGTGGCAATGCCCCAACCGACTTCAAGGGACGGGATAACCCAACGCGGCGATACTCGAGTAAGAAGCAAGTTTGAAGGGATCTGGCCGACGACATAACCCACGGTCCAAATGGACGTGCCTGTCGAGTGTTAGTTGGGCTCGGAACAACTCTGGAGTAAGTGACTTACTAGTAACAAGTTCATTGCCGTACATGTTGAGCTCTTCCTTCATTCCACTCAGAAACGCATTGTTGACGTTTGTTTGATCGATGTTCTTGAGGAAATAGCCAATGGAAGCAAAGGTTAAGACAAAAGCGTCAACCTTGAAAAGAAGCCATCGCTGCTCCTTGGGCAACTCCCAAGTATCCCAGACATAGCTCTTCCAGGACTTGCCGCTCTTTTCGCTCTCTTCGTACTCAGTCGCTGAGTTATCGGTATCACGATCGTAGCGACGATCATCGACCGCAACAGCAGTCGTCTGTTTGACTTCAGCCATTTCTGATGGCGTTTGCTTGGCAGGCACCCGTTGTTGCTTGGCGCAGCGTAGCTTGGGATCAAGACAGAGACAAGAAAGTTACTGTGTGTAGACCTCATAATTGGCGAGATCTGCACTTCTTTTTTATATGCCGCGTATTGCATGGTGGGTATGCAGTCATTGTTGCTAGTGATCGCGTCAATTGAGATGGGGTCCACGGGCGTTATCGCTGCCACCCAACTTTGGCCGAATTGAATGAAACTATGGGCCGATTTAATCGATAGAAAGTCGTAGCGATTATCCGGGTCTTGTTTTCTGGTAGGAATGGTTGGCCGACGTCGGGACGTGCTATATGGTGGGTGTTGCGTGATTCTGGGGTTGATGACACCTTTGGCTTTAGACGGTAATAACGGTCTGAGTCCCTTATCTTTGACCATGGCGCAAAACAAACTCGGACCCGAAGTGGGATATGCCAATGACTTTCTCATCTCAGACATTCAAGCTCTTTGCGGATTCGGTCGTCGGTTTTGTCTGAGTGTCAACTGGTCGGGCAACTGGGATATCGACAGGGGCTGCGAGATCTATAACTTGAACGACAAAAACAACATTTGCATCGCTAGCCCATAAGCAACAGATTGGATAGATGAGAAAGATATAAAGCTTTCAAGATGGGATTAGTAAGATACACTTGCAAAGTCCCACTCATCTTGACTATTCAGCGCCAGTAACTGATGGTTCCGCAGTGGATGGATGGTCTAGACCGAGTTTCCGTTCTCTATATCCGATATTTAGCTGCATAATGCCTAGTACTGGTAGGATAGTGGCGTTCGAGATGGCAGCACCACCTCCTCTACGTTGTATTCGTGGGGGTTGGCGAAGAGACGGGTCAAGTTCAGGACAATGCTAACCGAGAGCTGGTGCTTTGATATCAAGAATTCTCAGACGCAGAAGGGTAGGATTCGTTTCCCACTTCTGGACAGGCCCCACTAATGGAATGGGCTACCTCGAACTGCTGTGAGCTCGACTTGATATTGATAGAATCTGAGAGTGAATCCACTTTTTCTATTTTCCATCTTCCTCCTCAAGCTCGATTCTCTCACAATAACGAAACGCGTCACGCAGCCAAATTGAAATTCTTCAGGCTTTTTGAGCAACATTCAATCTGATATTAATCGTCCTTATACAAGTTATAGTATACCAATCAGGCAAAGCGGAACCATCCATTACCAAGCCTAGTTCAACTCGACAGGGGTTTGAGCACGCAAGTCCCATAGCTTATTCGCACATCGCTCCGCGCCCGGGAGACTATACCCGCAGCATGGCGGACCTGATCAACGTTCCGTAAGTACATATCAAGATCCCTACCTGGTGGCTGAACCATGTTATAATTGGTTGCTGACTGGTTCCAAGCTCTCGTCGTTACAAGATCCTCGACAGCAAGAAGGAGGCGATCAAAATACCCGCTTCACATGTCCTGAAGCACCCAACCTTTGCGGAGCACTTCACCACGACCAGTCGTTCCAGGACCCGACGCCTTAAAACCGGTCGTTGCTCATGCATCATCGACATCGTCACTGTATTCCTGCGTGATGGCAAGTTCTACAACCTGCACACCGGCCAGTGTCGTTGCATTTGTAAGTCAACCAACTTCTTGACCCGCGCTGTCGCTATTTACGACTTTGCGATCGAGTTCGAGCTTCATGCACTCGCGGAACTGGTTGCGGACGATATACCCAAGTTTGCCGAGCGCATGCAACCTACAGACGTGCTCTGCCTCAAGCTGATGTATGGTGCGCCCGTGACACAAGAGGCCGCCGAGGCTTCTGGCGACTCTCAGCTCTCGAATCACGAGAGTCTCCGTCAGGATTTGGCTCGATTGGTCATGTCTGGCTGATGAGCCTACACTCAATGAGAGAGGGGTCTGCGAGGATATTCCATCCGTGTTACTGTCCGTATAGAAAACGGAGTCACCTACACCTTGGTAGCGAATTCAGGAAATTTGGCTAGAGGGTTTGTTGTTTCTTTTATCAAAATTGAGCCGTATTTCAACCATAGTTGAAAAGTAAAAGACAAATGGTACCAAAGATGGTCTGACATAAATGCCCCACGTGATGTGAAGTGTAATGAATGTATTTGACCAATAAGCTTCGGAAACATGGCGTCTAAGGTTCCCACTGTTGTCCTATCTGTGACGTCTTGATCTATAATTCTCAAAATACTCCGCACCATACCAAACATTCCTTCAGCATATCAAAGCTGGCACCGCAAACATGTCAATTACTCACACTGTACTCTTTCAGTTCAAAGACAATGTCGACCAAAAAGATATAACAAAGGTACATGCCACAAGCAAACGTTGTTTGGGCCAATTGACTGACAAACCGACTGTGCTTAGACATGCGATGATTTCCTTCAATTGAAGGATCTGTGCATTCATCCTACAAGCAAAAAGCCGTACATTATATCACTACTAGGTGGAAAGGATAACTCACCAGAGGGAATGCAGGTAACTCTACCAGACCATCCTTGCGTGCATCTGAAGCTGATAGGTAGTAGAATGGGATAACCCATGGATTCGTTGCAACCTTTGAGTCAGCAGAAGATCGTGACTACTACGTCAAGACTGACCCAGCTCACCAGGCCTTCATAGCTAAGGTCGGTGGTGTTGTCGAGAAAGCCATTGTGGTTGATTTTACGAATGGCGTATACTAAGGTCAACTCAGCACTTCGCTGCTGGAACAAACCTTGCTTTGTTAAATGAAAATCAAAAGGGCACATTCTCCTTATTTCAAGTACCTTAGCCAGCAAAACAAAGATCGGCGTATTTAGCCAAAGGCTCATTACCCGCATGAAGATGAATAAATACCGAAACCAACACGGCATCCATTTATATCAAACGTCTGTAACACGATGCAGAGGTGCCAGAAACCTTTTCCATCCGAACATCTTGCATGCTTTCCCAATGTCCTGGGACTTGGAGAGCTGTCAAGGCTCTTAGTCCACGGGTAAACCCAAAGCCGGGCGCTTAGGTCAGGCAAAATCCGGATCTAGTACAGGGGGCTTGCGCATCCAACTCTACCGACGAATATACCCCTTCACGACACTGAACCTATTATCTCTTAAGGCCGAACTGCAGAAATATTATTCATCAAATTAGATGCCGTTTCAACCGACGAACGAATTGCCACTTGGCTTGGACTTGGACGGCAGCCAGACTGGCGCCAGTCTCAGGCAACTAACACTACATACCTTGGATCAAGCCCATCAAGATACCGTAAAGACTGCGATTGCTCGAATTCTTGATACAGGCATTGCAGAGATCACGTACGCCCAAATAATTGACGGATTGCCGCTGGGCGAGGTTGCGTTTGAATCAAGAGGTGGAATGCCTCATCAAGAACATCCTATCAATCATTGCCACGACAGGCTTTGTGACGGGGTTTTGGGCAGAATACGAGAGTTTCACATAGCGTTTGACCCTGGTATACTTCAATTTGACCCAAGAGTGAGCATAGCTTCATGTATAGTCTTGAGTCTATCAACAACTAATACGGTGTTGTAGCTTCTGTTCGCATTCCAGGCGGCATCTCCAGGGTCACGATCCTTCAATACACGTCTAATCGAGATGAGTGCGATAGCAGTCCATCAAATCGCCGTTATCCTCTTCAATTTTGACGAGGGTTTGCACAAGAACGACGGCGTCATTGAATGGGCACCACCAAAGTCAGACAAGATCTGGTGGTCACATTGCCCAAATGGGCCTGAACCTACGATGTTCTTCCACCCTTGGTATTTAAGTCACGATAGCTATCCCAACGGGGTAGCAGACATGGCTGGGTATTGGGCTGAATCCCGAATTCTCGGTGGTGTCGTTTTATTCGACCGCCGCCAGCCAGTACCAGGCTCTGGCGTGGATCAGGATGCTATATACATTCACCCTGACAGAGACGGCATAACTTATAGAATCTGTCGTTTGACGTCTGAGCAAAAGCTGCAGCTGATCAGGTTTCTTACTGCCGAAGAACCAGGCCAGAACACTCTCCCAATTCTGCCCGATGAGACAAACGATGACCGCATTGACCCGGAAGAGTCTCCAGAGGACACTGGGATATACAGGGATAAATGGGATCGCTCAGAGCTTCGTGAAGACTCGTATGATCAAAGACTGAGGGACGTTTGGAACAAAGTGGATTATCTCACTCACAGTGACAAAGGCAATGCTGGACACCGAGCACTGGAGAGAAGAAATAGGATATTCTACGCATATTCTGATGACGAGACATCATAAGGTTTTATAGAAAAACTCATAGCATAAACGTCCAAAGCATAACGGGCTATATGATTCAGCCATTTATTTTGTAAAGAGTATTGTTAAGAACGTTGCTTGCCTTAGTACTTAGATAGGAGCCCAAGGCTTAGCTAGGGCCAGTACCCAGGTACTCCTGAAATTCACCGTGTTCCTCAGTGATGAGTGCCCCCCGTTGCAGCCTGTTGGTCACCAGGAGGAACTCTGGAGCGCCATTGACTCTCCAGATGTGGCTAGTGTATGCCTCTGAATCAACGACCAGCAGAAATGATACTCCCCTGGGCGTTGCCCTGTGGGCGAGAAATAGCCTTGTAATGGAGCCCACAGTGAATAAGAAAGTCACGGGGTTCGTCGTCCCACCTATTTCAACTGCGTTTCTGGCCTCCCCATCTTCTTTCTTTCGCCATCCCCTCGTCCACATCACCATCTGAGACTATGGACAACGACAACACCATGAAGGACTTTACTTCCAACCCCGGCTCAAGCAGCAGTGCTCATACTTCCTCCACTAACCTTGAGGAAAAGAAAGAGTCTCATCATCCCGCCGCCAAGGGCGAGTACCAGCAAGAGGGTAAGTCTATAGACGGCGGTGTGCTCATTATGGCAAAGCTAACTATGGCACAGTCCTCAAGATTGCTGAACGCACCTATCCTAAGGAGCTTCCTCCTGACCAGAACACAATGCTAATCCACCACATCCGTGTCTCTGGCGCATACGCTGATGCCCGCGATGAGTTCGCGGCCATGTCTCAGCCAACTGCTCTCGGTTGGTCTGAAGTCCACTGCCTGTACAAGTACCTTCTGTCTTTCCAGCTCAGCCACCCTGATACCAAGGCAGGGGGTCACCTCACTAAGTACTGGGACCTTCACTACTTCTTGACTGCCGTGTTCTTCAACTGGGAGACTGGAAAGGAGTTCGGATCCCGACCTGTCCTCCCTGAGCAAGCTTTTGACGACTATGCTAAAGACGTCGGACTGCTCATCCGTGACCTCGACCCCATCGTCAACAAGGATGGATCCCATGATATTTCCGGACGCTGCATGTGGGACCAAGCCTATTTGGCTTTCAAGGTCAACCAGGAAACCCTGGAGTGGCATGTCTCTTGGATGGATTGTAATGGCAACTCTTTGAAGCGGGAGGACGTTCAACTCTACGACAAGTACAACAAAAACTACAAAGAGGCATTCAATGCCACCATTGAGAATTTCGACCGAAAGCAGAACCAGCGAATCATGGCCTACAACTAGAAGCTTGCCATCCACGCCGCTCGCAAGAAGGTCATGGAGTTCCACGAGAATGGCTTCAAGATGTACATGAAGCTCCCCAGCCACGAAGACATCGACATCAAGAATTGCTGGCTGGTCAAGCACTACTTGCCCAACTTGGGCGAGTCCGTGGATCACGAGCTCGACTACTGAGTATTGAGAGTTTGTAACTAGGTATTACTGCCCGAGGATGATACTTTCATAAGATGATGTATCGGTTGGTGGCGGAAAGGCTGGAAAGATAGAAAATCAGAGAGCTAAGAAGCATAAATTGCCACAATGTGATACTGTCCTGCATGCTTGTTGTCATTATTCTCCACTGTGAAGAACAACATTGACGTTAACATGTGCTTCTTTCTACCTTGAATATTGTCATATTACTTTTTCTCTCGTACTACATATTGTGCACGATCTGTTCGAAGCTTTCTACCTCAATGGTCGGGGGTCGCGACCATCTCTCCTTGAGGCTCGCCACATCGCCTTGTCTTTCATCGCCAATATTGGACGAAACAGCAAAGACCGAAGTCTTCAACCAAAGTTCCTGGCTAGGCTCTAGTCTTCTTGTGATGCCTACGGATGCAACGGGGATCAGTGTTCGCTGGCAAACGATATTGGTGTTGGAGTCCGGCTTCAGTGCGAAGCTCTCCACATCAACTCTTTGTCTATCAAAAAGAGCTTCGGCCAGAATTCCACTGGAGCCAGCCTTAGACGAGATGATTGTGGATCTTTCATCAGAGAAGTTTCCCTCGAAAGTCCCAAGCACGGCTCCGTCGGGTGTTGGAAGCGTTGGCAAGTTCATCCCATCAGCATGCTTACGGCCATTTATAGCGAAACCTCCTTCAACAACGTGAAGCGAGTCGATAGACTTCTGGCATCGTATGCGGTGCATTCGAACATGCCAATCCGGCCATTGCTCGGTCGGCGGGATCAAGATCGTGTCGATAGCTACGGCTCGATCGCCCCAAGGATACCATCTCACGCTCGCGATGGAAACATTCGCCACAGGCTGGTTATCCGTTTTCGTTACCAAGGTCCCGAACTTAACCTCATCGCACTTCCACTTGACGGCCCAAGTCTCGCCGCCGTCTCGACTCAGCGCCAGTTGGTTGTCTGGTGCAATCTGCTGGATCAGAGGGCCTGTTGGAACGGAGAACCCGAAGGCTGAAGAGTAGGCAAACTTGCAGTACTTGGCTTGATTGGCTTTCATCGGCCAGGCAACGAATTGTCCAGGAGTTAGCATGAAGTGATGATTGCCTTGCGGGTGGTTGCACAGTATTTGCTGAGGAGCGCGGACGACTTGTGTAGGGGGTTCGAAGTACGGATACGGAAGTGGCTCAGAGTTCCAGAATTCGTCGTCGGCACTCAGGCCAACCGCTATAAGTGTTTTGAGGCACCAGTATACGGACTGGGGAGAGTTGTAGTCTTCGGCCATGTACATATTTCTGCCGGTGTTAGTGACGCTTCTACTTAGTGCTACGGCTCGACTTACGGGTACAACCATCCAATGGTAAGAGTGCCATCGGCCGAGAAGATGTCACTAGAATGCTGTGCCCACCACCTCAGATGTCGGACCAGGAACCCCTTGATTGCTGCTGGTGAATCAAGCGGCTTAGGCATGTTAGGTACCTTGGCAAACGCCAGCGCGCCGAAGAAGCCTCCGCAGGCAAACCGGTACGTGAGGGATCTACCGAATGGAATCGAAGATCCTGTCTGTTGTTAGCTTAACGTGGATATTGTCTATGTTTGTGGCATCAGGTACCCTGAGAGTCAAAGTATCTCCAGAAATGGGTTCCAAAGTCCCTGGCTCGTTGTTGATATATCTCACAACGCGACTGATCGAAATCAGCGGCGAACTTTGAGTAAAGGACCTGCGAGAACTGGATGGCAAAACTACCAGAATAGTAGTCCGCTTGTCGTCCCGTTCCCACGGCATCTCGACGTCCAGTCTTCTCAGCGAGCTCCTGTTCCTGTCTCGCTTGCTCGACTGTCTGCCAGGGACCATCCGCTGACCATCCATCTCCGATGTAGAAGCTATCCAGTAGCTCAAGATCCGAATCCATCTCTTCCTTGACTTCCGAGAAAGGGACGCCACAGGTCTTTACTAAAGCAAGGTTGCAGAAGACGCGAAACCAGCGCCAATTTGTCGGGGGCATTTTCTTTCCGCGAATTGAGTTCAACCAGTTCTTCAAGTTCTTCTTTTGATCCTCGTTCAATGGCTCATAGAAGCGTTTCGGTGCTGCTATGAGAGCAAACGCGAGCATCTCTGCCTCCACCATTCTTTGGTCCATGTCATTCATGGCCCCCCAATACTCTGGATGATGAGGGTCGGTTCCTGCGATGAAGCCATCGACCCATGGCTGAACGAGCTCATCTACGCGTGCTGCCAGGTCCTTGTTGGTGATAGAGTCATACCCGAAAAGCAATGGCGCGATCGCCCATAGCGGCCTTGCAAAGCCTTCTAATTGTGCCGCCGACTCATCGAAATGAGCACCTGTCGCAATTGGAATACGAACGCGAGATTTTCCAGGTGAGAAATACTGTTTTAGAGGATTGATCAACACAATTATGGCTTCAATAAAGTCATCTCGGGTTTGGAAGGGGTTGTCGGAGAACCCTGGTAGTGGCGGCATTTTAGTGTAACTCGAGGTGAGATTGGAGAACGAGAACTTCGAGTAACACAAAATGAGAGATTAAACAGCTCAACGAGGAGAAGCAAATTTACGGAATCTTCAACTTAAACATCATCAACAACAGAGCACTTTTGACTCACGACACGATAAGAAACGAGCTCTCGACAATTGAACAGCTCCAGCTTCGGGCGTCGGCCCATTCGCATCCGAAGCTACCATCAGCTGATGGTGATCCCCCTCCATTGGCTCGCTTGCAACACTATCCCCATGGGGTAATTGACCCAGAGCTTGTTTTTGGCCAGGGATCGACACACGAACGCCTCCTCTTCTCCGAACTCTCTCGTTATTACATAAACTATGCGATCCCTCGGGCAGCGGGCGAACTCTATAATCACACAATCACAAGCAAAATGGACCATCAGAGTGTGCCTTTAGGTGGAGCTGGCAATGGGTCTGCCGCTGGAGACCCCGAAGTCCCTTCGTGTCAGGGATGTCGGCGGCGAAAGCTCCGCTGTTCCAGAGACAAGCCAATGTGTAATCATTGTCAAAGATTGGGTACGTGAAGGTATCCAAGGATCAGATACAGTAACTGACTTTGTAGACTCGCCTTGTGTATACGACACGAAAAAGAATAAACCGGGGATCAAGACTGGGGTCATAGAAGGCCTGAACCGTCGAGTTGGTATGTAGTACGGTGATAATTCCACTCTCAACTGACCAAGATCAGAGGCGCTGGAGAACACAGTCTTCGACAACGCGCAGCCCCCCAACCCAGCTCCTTCGTCTGAGTCGTCACAAATTATTGGAGCCTTCTCAAGTCTCATCCAGGAACTGCGAGGCTTGGTTCACAACACGGCGGGCTCGTTGTCATTGCCGCCCGCTCACTCATCACTAGCACAAGCACAACACGCGACACCAGGATCTGTAGCTCTATCGTCTCCCAACGATGTCCAACAACAACCGCGAAAGAGACGAAGAGTAGACAGCTGCGGCAACCCGAACATAGAGCTTGCCAGCCAGCTCAATGAGTTGGGAAGTACTTCGAGCCAATTGCCCCCTCCCGAACTCCTCGAAGAAGTCATCAACGCGTATTTCATCCTGGTTCAGCCATGGATACCCATTTTACACGAAACACGATTCAGAAGCCGCTTCTACAGCCATGAGCAACTGCCCTGCCTCACTGTGCTACTGCATGCCATAGTAGTCGCTGCCATCCGCTTTGTCGATATTGAGAATGGAAAGGTATCTGAGAAAGAGCTGGAGACATGGACCTCGAGATCCAGAAGCATAGTGCTTTTATCAGCTATGGATGGCATGTCAGTCGAGAACTTACAAGCCCTGAGCATCATAGCCTTCACAGATGTAAGTACTCTGTACCTGTTGGGAATCACGTCTAACTAGGAGTTTGGCAGATGGGTAATGGAGACATGTCCAGAGCTTGGCCCATTATAGGCTCACTTACAAGGACAGTCGAGTATCTCCAGCTCAGTGTAGAAACAGACGACCGACAACAGGGACCTTTGCTAAAGCCCCTGACTTCTTTATCGCCATCGCAGAACTGGACTCAAGAGGAGGAGCGGAGGAGAGTATTCTGGAGCATCTTCAACCTCGACAGGTAGGGTTACACGATCTCATGATTACAAGCAGTAGCTGACCGCTTAGACTTTGTTCTGTGATGACAGGGTAAGACTACAAAAACCAAAAAGCAGTTGATTCATACTTACAAGCTCAGATGGAACACCAGCTTGACATCCGACGATGTTCGCAGACGACTACCAGCAGATGGAGGCCTATGGCATAAAGAAGAAACAGTGTTGACTCCCTACTTCGGTATCTGGGATCGCTCGGTCGCAAAGATGGGGAATTCCATTGTCTTCCTTCCAGCACACTACCCAAGTCCTGACCAAGTCGCCGAAGCACCGCCTGAGACACCGTCGACGAATACGACAGCACCCAAGGGCAATGACACAGTGGACATGACAACTGTCGGGGCGTTCGCTTACTGCATTGAGGCGACAGAGTCTTTGAGTCGAGTTACCACTTACTTTCTCCAACAGAAAATTAACTTCAGGGACCGTCAAGAAGTCGGGAATTGGCTTACCAGATTTAAGGAGCTGGACCTACGCCTTGTCCAGTATGTCTTGTTACTCGCCTTGAAACTACTTACTAACAGCTATTGCAGCTGGAAGATGTTCCTCCCTCAAAAATGGAAAGATTCCAATATTTCTCGAAGACCAACCATCATCAACATGGATCCAAACCTGACGTTGGCCCATATCACTCACAACACTTCTATGATCTTACTGCATCAGCAGATCGCGTATCCATCACCTCAATGGACCAGCATCGTACGGATGCCTAGTGCCCATAGTGCAGAGACATGTCAGATCGCTGCGGCGGAGACGGCAACAATTACACGCAAGTATCTCAAGTACACACCAGAAAATAGCCCGGTTAATAGCCAGTTCGCTTTCTGTGTTTTTGTCAGTGCTCGCGCATTGCTTGGTAAGATTTCATCTTCACATCCTCATGGTCCTCCACTAATTATTCTGTAGTGCACTGGAGATTTTACAAGACTGATCTAGCCCCTGAGTTCTGGGTTTTGGTCGAAAGCCTCGATGATTTCTCTAAGAGATGGGCAGGCCCTTTGGCCCGATCGAAATCCGATTCCTCCCTACCCGGGAAATACAGTGCTCAACTACGTGCGCTTCACAAGAAATGCACGGAAGATCCGGATTATTTCCCAGATGTCGTTGGATACTCGACCGATAGTTTTATTACGCAGACATCTAATCATCTCAGCCAAGGACAAACCGACAATCAGCACGACAGCCAAGCTCGGGCTGGAGCATCTAGCGCGTTGCAGAACTCATTTGATAGTGGAACACAGAGATCTATACTCAATCCTGGCCCTTCAGGCAGTCATCTCAGCTTTCTTCCCCAGATATCTCCTACCAATCCCGGAGTGGAGCACAATTCACCAGATGAGCTATCAGCTATCTCGACCGTTCTTATGGATCAGGACTTCATGCAGCTGGATAGAGTCATCAGCTTCGATGACATGATGTTTACGGCTCAGACGATTGACGATCAAGGGGGACCTTTCTCTATGAATAACTGGACGTTAGGATAACCAAGAAATATCAAAACTATATTATAGCAAGCAGATGCAGCTCTTAACTAATTCTCCATATGAAAATCTAAGAGATGTACTTATACCAATCCCATCTTCAACAACCTGTTTCCAAACTCAATCAAGTAATAATCCGCATAAACCAGTCCATGGTCCCAATATCTCTTGTAGTCTTTGGCATTGTGATTCGCAGTGGCGTTCTTCAGAATAGCCTCAAAGTGAGCTTCAGGCTTCAAGTCCTGAACCACAAACTTTCCATCTGATCCCATTGTCACTTTTGACTTTTCCTGTGCAAGGGAGAAGTCGAGCGTATCCTTGACGATTCGAATCGCCATTGATCGATATCTCTCACTCAAGTCGGGTGATCCACTGCCAGCTAGAGCTTGCGAGAGAACAAGCATACCATTTGCAGCAATAATGCCTGCTGAGGAGTCTCTCAGTGGTGCAGAAGTATCAACTGGGGCGTCAAAGTCCCAAAGAGGAACGTACCGACCCTTCGTGCGGTTCTCTCCGGAGACAGGGACCTCGACACAGTCTGGAGACTTGAGCAGTCTAAAGATGAAATATTCAGCTAGACCAATAGCCGCATCCAGAAACTTAGGATATTTGGTCCAGTTGTACGTCTGCGAGTACCCTAGGATACCCCAGGCTTGTCCGCGAGCCCAAGTTGAGGTGGCCACGTAGCCTTGGCCGGTTCTCTTCTCTTTGACGGATCCATCTTTGGGGTCGAAGTTGACAACATGAAAGGTGCTGTACATAGTTCTTCCAACGGATTCGTCTGTCTCTTTTCGTAGCAAGGCCTTGATCAAAGCCTTGGCGTGGGCTGTCGCTGCTTCAGCCATTTCAGTCTGGCCAGTCTGGGCAGCTGCGTAGTACAGCAGGTCTAGATTGCACATCGAGTCGATAATCACCAGAAAGTCATCCGTCATGCTAGAAATTTCGACACCATCTTGTGAAAGGAGATCCCATGATCGGATAGCGCCAACGTTGGCGTTGTATCTTGAGTAGAGTGAGCGCGCGGCAGTGACAATAGACTCAAGGGCTGTCGACTCGTGTAGAGTCTCCCAACGGACTCTCATAGATGGCTGGATCATGAACGACATGTCGTGGGTATCTGTTCTCTGGGCATACTCATGGAGCGGATCAGACCAAGCTCGTCCGACATCGAGCAGTTGCTTGAGCAGTTGTTGCTTATGGGCATCTCCAGCTGAAGCTTGGGGATACTTGATGAGACGCTCGATCAGCGAGTATATGGAACCTGGGAAGAAGCCACATGTCCAGAAGAGCTTCTCACGAAGGATGTATTTTCCAGCATCTGACCCAGTCTGGGGGACATATTCGGGGTATGCCAATGGAGGGTTCTATTAGTGTTAGCGAGGTATTCCTATTGGTTTGAGGAGCGCTTACGTTGTCTACAAGGCCTGATTCTGCAGCGTGGAGGATCTTTGCTGTGATGTTATCCTCGAAAAGCTCTGAAACGATGGATGATATGGACGCTTTGTGAGGCTTTGCAAATAAGGTACCATTCTTTGTAGCCTCATTGCCGTTTGTGTGGCCGTTAGTATGGCCATTAGTGTGACCGTTGACGCCGTTGGAAATTGTCATGATGTATGGTAATGAGAAGTGATTACGAGTAAATGTGTAAGTTTAATTGAACTGTTTAGTGTTGGTTCCTTTAAATGCTGGTTACAATTGATCTGCATTTGTTCTCTTGTCTTAGACCTCAGCCTGAATGTGAGAAGCCCGAAGCTCCGAAGGAATTAGCCCGAGACTTGGCCCGATGCCCGTTGCACTTCCTCCAGTCATCGCTGGCAAGTGGGTCTTTTAGCTACGGGATGTTCTCTAGGGAGTGCGGAGAAATGTTGGCGGCTTTTTATCTTTTGCGAGCTACTTCAAAACTTGTAGACATCACATGCCATAAGATGCTCGTGATAAGACAGAGATTCTGTTATTTTCACCATACCTCTACTGTATATGATTATCTGAAAATTAAAACGCGTCAAAATCTCGCGTTCTGTTTTGACCAACAATACGCGTTGTAGCTTCAGGGTAGCCAGCTCGCCTTGTCCAATTCACTGCCCCGTTTAGTCAAACCAGTCTCAACACCACTAACGTCGTCTTATGGATAAGTCACTATGAAATCCGCGCCCACCAAAAGAATCTCCATTTGAACGCAAAACTATACCCACACATCCAGTTCGTTCATAAGATGTTTCAAAAGGTCAAATAGTGGTTTCAACGAAGGAAAAAGAGACGGCTGCAAGGACCATAGGAGTGCAGAGAGACGCGACTAAGGTCTCTCAGGAAACTGAACATCACGGAATGGCACTTGTATCCATGGTAAGAACGATCTATTATTATGATGAGTGCTATGTTGGTAGTCTAATTGCGCAGTCTAAGGTTGCCATACAGTCTATGATGATATCCGAATGAAAAAAGAACTAATTTTGTGACCTGAATGGATCAGGTTGTTATCCTACCCCTACTCCGCCTTCTTAGAAGTCTTGGTTCGAAGCTTCATGAGAAGGTAAACCATAGCATACGAACTGAAGACAAACGCAGCCGTGATGCCCGCGTCCCTCCAGGCGTATGAGTACGACTTGAGGTTGAGAGTCTTGAGGTAGTCATCAGCCTTGCTGTAAGTACACACCTTGCACTCGTCGGTCGCATCAGGGTTGATCAGATTGCTGGGCACGTGTGTAAGCCACTCCTTGAGGTATTCACCACAGGTAGTGCCGTTGGGAGGACTGAACCGAGCAAACTCGCTTTCCTTGCACTTGACAGGGGACCCCCACATGTCAAACGTCAGCATACTACCCATCAGATAGTTGAAAGGGTTGATGTAGTAGATCCAGTATTTCCAGAAGTCCTGGATACTGGAGTAGGGTACCAGAACACCACAGAAAGACACCAGGACAGTGAGGAGAAGTGGATTGACCAACGATGCGAACACCTCGTTTGGCGCGTAGGCAGCGATAAACTGACCAATACCAGTGTAGATGAACTCATACATAAGCATGACAAAGAAGGTGCCGCCAGCACGGGTAGAGTCGCTCGGGAAACCGACGGTGTAATACCAGGCGACGTAGTAGATGACAGCACAAATGATGAGGTAAGGGACTTCCGAGACAATCAGGCCAGTCACGAAAGCGACCCAAGAGTACATCTTTGACTTCTTCTCACGAGTCTCGAAGATGTCTCGACGATGGATGAACAACGGTTGAAGCTGAGCCATGACACCGGGAGCGACAAAGATGAAGTTGAAGACTGTAAACAACTTCAATTGAAGTTCAGCGACAGACGATCCAACCTGCCAGAAACTGAAGCCGTTGAAGAGGGCAGAGGACAAGTGGAGAGCGAACTTGTTGTTGACGTAGTCTGTGTTGCGGTACAAGGCGATGTTCATGCGATGGGTGACGAGCTTGGTCTGCTCCCACAGAGATGTAGCAAATTCGTATCCATCGTCGGTAGTGGCCGGGGGCTTGGAAGCAGCTTCGCTAATGATGCTATCGAGCTCTTTCTCAACAGCATCGTGCTCAGGGGAAGACAACCAGACCTGGTTCCAATCCTTGCCTTGCGAGAGATGTCCAGAGACGACGTCAATCATGTGCTCGGCAGGGTTGACATGTTCTGGGCAAGGAGCTCCGTAGCGACCAAAGTAGCCAGTAACCGTGCTGCCATGCTCGCCAATGTCGCCAAAGTACACTGTCTTGCCGCCCTTAGCGAGAAGGAGAAGGGTGTCAAACTGAGAGAAGAGCTGGGCAGAGGGCTGGTGAATGGTGACGAGGATGGCTTGACCGTGGGCAGCCAGCTTGCGCAAGAAACGAACGGTGTTGTATGCAGATTGTCCATCAAGACCAGAGGTAGGCTCGTCGAGGAAGATCAAGATGCTAGGCTTCGAGACCAGTTCGACACCAATAGTAACACGCTTGCGCTGCTCGACACTCAGACCGGCGCCGACTTGGCCGATGAGGGTATCCGCAAGATCATGAAGTTCCAGAAGGTCAATGATGGTGTCAACATACTTGAGCTTCTCCTCGCGAGGAGTGTCACGGCTTTGTCGGAGAAGGGCAGAGAACTCTAGAGCCTCGCGGACGGTAGCATAGGGTTCGTGGACGTCAAGCTGTTCACAGTAGCCTGCAGAACGTTGGAAAGAAACCGGAAGGGGGCGGCCATCAACCATGATAGAGCCCCGAATGGTACCCTCAGTCTTGCGTTGAGCCAGAACATCGAGCAATGTAGTCTTTCCAGCACCAGAAGAGCCCATAAGAGCACCCAGCATGCCTGGCTTGACCCAACCTTGAACATTATCAAGAAGAACGCGATCACCTTGGGGAGTCTTGACAGTATAACTGAGATTCTTCCAGGTAAACACAGAGGTGTTGCGGACCAGGCCCATTCCTTCACCACTGGTGTCGGAGTCATCGCCAGATACAACACCACCATCACTGCTACCCATGATCTTCTTCTCACCCTTTGTCTGTCCCTCTTCATCAGACTGGCGAAGAACAGCGGTGATGTGAGCGTTCTCGCGAGGAATGACCAGACTGGGTCCATCCTCGGAGGAGGCATGCCACTTGGTGGTGAAGTAGATGGTGATGGCAACGAAGAGAGCCCACCAGGCCCAAATGATACCAAAGTTTCTCCAAAGGTGGTCATGGCTGTATGAAAGAGATGCCAGGTAGTCATCGCCAGTAACGAAGTTCACTCCAGCCTTGGCTCCACCGACTCCAGAACAAGCCTGGTGATCGCCATTGGTGAAGCCAGGACCACTGGGTACGAGACTGTGCCCAACACAAGGAATGATCTTGTCATGGAACTCGTTTGACAGAAGAGCGTCGAAGCCGTAAGCCAAGGGGTTGATCCAGAAGAGCCAGACAAACCAATCGTGCATCAAAGGCTTGCTAATGAGATAGCCAGAGTACATGATTGTGGCGCTGATGAGAAAACCCGAAACCTTGGAAGCAGCATCAAAGGTGCTGAAAGCCGCGCCGACAGCTCTGAAAAGGGCCGTGATACACTAATGACGTGTGTTAGCACTGAAGAATCAGTCAGTAGGAGTATACACTTACGATTGTGATTGAGATGAGAAGAACCCAGAAGGTGAAGAAGTGTCCGGCTGTGGCGGTAAGGCCAACCATGAAATACTCTACCACTGAAAAGGTGCTGACCTGCAACAGAATCACAGGTATATCAGCAGCAATCTGAGCGATACAGAAGGCAGCAGGGTGGTACATGGCAAAGGATTTGTGCTTGAGAAGAACAGGCCGTCCAGTGAAAGAGTCAGTGACCTCGGACATTGAGACCAGGGAGTTGCAGAGAAGAGCGATGAAGACAGCGCCTGATTTGATGAAAAGACCGCTTGAGTCATCAGAGGCATTGTAGAACAGAGAGCCAGCGATCAAAGCCTGTACGATCATGGCAAGCTGCTTGATCAAGAAGGTAGGCTTGTCTCCGAGGACAATCTGGTACTGACGCTTCACACAAGCTTTGGCCTGTGAGATGAACCCGACTGTCATGGGACTACTATCGGGGAGCTTCTTATCCTTCTGCTGACGGACACCCAGCTTGAACTGCTTGGTCCTTTCGGCGGCGATCGTAGAGGTAGGATAGTCGTACTCGGACTTCATACGCTCGTAGATGGGCGACTTCTCGTACTCTGCTCGGAGAGCGTCTGCAGTGCGTGGGAAGCGGTTCTGGTGATCGGGGTGGATCTGTCGCTCAGTTGGGACAGTGACACCGGTGAGGTAGTCTGCGACGTTGGCACCGTGCTGGCAGATGAAGCCCATGCTCTCCATGAAGGGCTTGGCTTCCTTGAGAGGACCGTAGTAGACTTCCTTGCCTTCGTCGAGCACGAGGACTTTGTCGAAAAGATCATAGATACCGTTGCCTGCTTGGTAGAGGGTGACGATGGATGCGAGACCCATCACATCGGTCATGGCCCGGATGGCTTTGGTGTACTCGAGAGCACTGGATCAAGTTAGAGAAGTATATAAGTAGCTCAAGTAGTATTACTTACGTGCTGGCATCGAGGCCACGGGTTGAGTTGTCCCAGCAAAAGACTGAGCCTTGAGTTGCCAGGGTCTCGATGATGGAGACTCGCTTTCGCTCTCCTCCAGAGACTCCACGGATGAATGCATCACCAACTTTCGTGTCGATAGTATGCTCGATACCCATAGACTTGAGCAGGAAATCTCTGGTCTGGACTCTCAGCTCCTCGTGCGAGTTGACACCATTGGGGAGTTGGAAAGGTACTTTGAGTCGAGATGCAAAGTCCATGGTCTGGCCAACAGTCAAAGCTGGGTAGAAAACCTCCTCCTCGGTGTTCATGACGATCTGGCCTCGATAGGTCTTGGCCTCCTCGGCAGTCATAGATCCGTAGTAGACATCACCCTTGATGTTGGCGTACCCCCGTCGCTTGTTGGCGATCATGTTGAGAAGTGTTGTGCAGCCTGAGCCAGGGCGGCCGAGAACAAGGAGCATCTCACCCGGCTTGACGCAGCCATGGCTGTTGTCGAGGATGGTCTTGAGAGGGGACTTTTGGCGAGACTCTTTGATGAGCTTGGGGATGTTGTACTGTGACAGGACATTCTCGTGGATAGCGGCATCAGCAGCAATGACATCGACAGTGAGATTGGTCCAGGTAACACCAAGCTCTCTGTCAGGGAAGCCAGATGCCTTGTCTCTCTCTTTGTACTCCACCACTTCAGACTTCATAGACCATTCGGTGTCATCATGGGAGACTTTCTCCATGGGTGTCGGTTCATAGACCGTTTGCGAGTCGTTGTCGTTGGTGTCGGAGTCCATTTTGATGGCGTTATTGTTTTGGTGGTGGACAGTATGTTCGCCCTGGCTAAAAGAGGATAGCCTTTACCGCCGAATTGCGCACCGAGATTTTGTCTTCTGATATCGAACAAAACTCTAAAGAATAAATAATAATAGAATTGATGTCTGTTACTGCATGTTTTTACAGGGAAAGTGGTTGCATGCTTCTTATAAACAACAACACATTTGACAGGCATCGGCTTTACAGACTGACGGGCTTTTTCGGCGTCCGACAGCAGCGTGAACAATCAGCTTAACCAATGAGATAATTGGATCTGATCCCTTTCTTGACAAGCATTTTAGTACGAGCGGGTTCTTTCGATCCACTTGGATCTGACGGAAGTTGTTGATCTATGGACCCTGATAAGAATGTTGTACGCCAGGTCAAATTTACCGCTTAGTCAATTCGGTCTTTTTGGTGATGTTGGGCCGTTTGTGGCTGCACTGCAGCGTGCATAGTGCATGGAAGATACGGATAGTGGTGACTCAACCGCTAGACCCAGTACATACAGAAGGGATATGGCTGCTGTTACAGGGGCTACCTACTCAAGCCGATTCAACCCTCAATTCGGTTTCACATGCTTGTCAAAAGCGATCTTCAACAAACGTCACAACAGAAATGACAATAACGACTGCAATTACAAATGCCAGCTTAGGAATACAAAATTAACTGTCGCAATAGCGGACAAATAAATGAGTGCGAAAAGGCCGACTAAGTTACGAGGGAACGGGCCCTGCACAGCCAGGTTCGCTCGCATTCGTTAGCATATTACGAGACGTGACGGACTGTAAAAAACTGCGACGAGCTCCGACAGAGTAAAAAAGTAAAAAAAGAATGACGCAAAAGATAACGAGCCGCATCCGAGTCGGCCATTTTATAACCGTCTTTCCGACTTTGGCCCCCTAAGCCTTCAGAATCAGCTGCCATCATCTTTCAAGGGGTAATCGAAGACGGAGCCGTCTATAAATTGAAAAGTATCTGCCGTTGGTAAAAAATTGGGCCGGAAGAAGAGGAACTCTTGAATCTTCCGCTTAGTCAACGTCTTCGGCAGATCAACCCATGTCTAGTGCGCGACTAGACCGTGATCTTCACGTGGGATCCCGGTTCAAGGTTTGACACTTTGTCCGAAGTCGTTTAGCGCTGACCTCGTCCTCGTTTCTGCTTTAAGCTTCCTCCGCTGAATAAGCGGCCGTGTCGCATTCTTCTTGGACACCATCCTCCGAACCATCCTCGGAGAGCCTCATGTTCCGCGTTTACGAATCTTTCGGTCGTGGACTTTTCAGCGAAAAGACCGCGATCTTGACACATTAGCCTCGTTTTGCCTCATATCTTGGCTTTTCAGCCCGAGGCTTATGCTTGCTTACACCATACATATTATCATTTACTGTTATTTTGTTCAAAACTTCCGGCCGTTTGTTGGTCCAGTTCAGTTGAGTTGTGGAACTGAGCCCAACGTCCATTCCAGACTATCAAACTCGATTTCGGCTAATTAATCCGCCTCCCTTCTTCCTCCAATCTAGCCTCACTTGTATGTCAGAGCTGAATAAGTAACCATGATGCAGAAACGGGCCTGTGATGCCTGTCATAAGAGAAAGGTACGTACATACACGAGGCCCCATCTCCGTTCATTCCCGGTACCTCCGCTTCCCCTTTATCGATCAGTTCCATCCATCCATCTCTTGGCGAGATTGATGCCGTCTATTCCATCATGCATGCTTGTCTCTGTAAAGGTGTATCACATCCTCACCCAGTTGGCTAACAAATTGCCCTCATCCTTCTAGATCCAATGCGATTCAACAAGCCCAGATACACCCTGCAACTGGTGTGAGCACCATGGCTTGGATTGTACATTTAACCGAGTGAGAGGGCGGAAAAAGACAGCCAAGGCTAGGTACGTTCTGACCGTGGCGTTCGGCCCCGTGGAGTAGTTCATTTTAACCCGTCTATTAGATCTCGTCAAACATCAGAGCAGAGTCTGGCAGAGCGCCTCAAGCGCATTGAGGATGCTCTCTCTCACACACTTTCTAATCAGAAGAACTCGGAAATCAGTGCAGCCAAGCCATTGACCCCAACTTCACAAGCCACGGACCCCCACAAGAGTTCAGACCCTGGTACTGGAGACTCAACCAACGATACCCCTCAAAACTTGTCATTCAACCGGCCATCTTCTTCCTTTTTGAGAGCTACAGATTCGAGATCTGCAAGCGTATCCCAAGGATCTCCCTTTATATCTCAAGCCCCATCTCCTGCGGGCGGCTTCACCAGCTCTGTTTCCTATGGCCAACTCCATTATGGTGGCTGTCACTTTGGCCACATCAGTCAACACAATGGACTCCCTCTGCTTTCAGAAGAGGGAAGACAATGGATAATTTCAAAGACTGGCCACGAGGTTATCATTAATCCTGGCGCCACAGATCACTCCAACCCCTCACAATCGCCTGCACCTCACGTTTACCATGACCAACGCGACTTATACGAACTTCCTGATAGAAGTATCACTGAGAAGGCTTTCGACGCCTTTACCCATTCCTCTTTCAGTTTAGTATTTCCCGTCGTGGAACGGGTTCTATTCAGGGACACCATTGAACTAGCGTATCAGCCTTACACAGGCAATGTTCCTTCTTTGGAGCACCTTAGCGCCAAAGTTGGCGTTTTGGCCTTCCTCTCAACGATAGTACTCTTCCAAGACACATTTGAAGACGCACCAAGTATCGACACAGACTTATGTGCCACAAAGGCACGTTATCTCCTCACTGATGTTCTGGAAATAGCTAGTATCAACAACCTCCAAATAGTCTTCATGCTGGTAAGGACTTGACCTGAGGATTGGACCCCGATAGAACTGACAGATGTCTAGAACATGCATGAGATATTCTCTGGACGCCTTCGATCCGGTGCCATGTTCCATGCCATTGCGTGCCGCATGGTATTCACGCTTGGAGGCCATACGTACATATCATGTAAGTTGCGAAGCTCGCAGGTTACGCGTTCAGAGAGGGAACGGCGCCAACTTCGCATGCTATTCTGGCTATGCTATATCTTCGATAAAGATATCGCTCTACGGACAGGTCAACCGCCACTCATGTCAGATGAGTACTGCGATCTCACCCTTCCGGAGACCTACTTCGACTGCTATGAATACCTTCCCAAGCTCGACAGAAGCATCCCCAAAGTTTCCTACGAAGAAGAGAGTCTAATGCCTCATCTCCCGTGTGACCCTCGCCTGAGCCAGCTCAAAGACAAAACTAGTCGTCTGCTGTATTCGGCTCAGGCTGCTAAGAAGTCACATGCTCAGCTCCTTTGCGACATCCGAGAACTTGACGAAGAGCTCGAAGCATGGAGGCAATCCGTACCCCCTCCATTCCGCCCTGCGCTCTCGATCACCGATGAGTCTCAGGTCGCTCTCCAAGGGATGCATCTTCCTCGCAGTATGAGACATATCACCCTTCATTTGGACTATCACCATCTCATGATCGCAATCCATCGAGCGAGTGGTAGGTGCATGGAGCGTGATCCTGGAAACTCTAACGACCAGCCCGATTGGGTCCCTGGAGTCGAATCGAGCAATGCTCTTGCGCTGGAGGCCAGTCGGTCGACACTTTTGTATTTGCGCGCAGCGATGTGTGGAGTCGCCGGCGAAGCATTCTGGTAAGAACAGTTCGCGCACACCGAATCCAGCTCAGTGACTAACTCTTGTGTAGGGTTATTGTCTTCTATCCCACAGCAGCCATGATCACTCTCTTCTTCAACATCTTGCTGTACCCACTCCATGAGCGGGCTGAGCAAGACCTTGAGCTTCTCAAAGCAGCCGCTGATCTAATCAACAATCTCCCAGTGCGGCGATTGACCACTTCAGAAGTCTCTCATATGAAACTTATCAATGACTTTGTTGTTGAGCTAGTCCGCCTTGGAAGGAGTGCGATCTGCAAGGCTACCATGGAAAGGGATCATGAGCTCGACAGACAGTTGATGATTATAGCCTAAGAACCATAAATTGTCTGTATTTGTATTCGTTTGTTAATTCGTTTGGGGGCGCGTGTTGGGTATACCATAGTGGATTCAATAGAAGGGACATAGAATGATTCAAGGACTTTTGACTATATTGATGATACAGGAGGGAACAAGTGTTATTTGCAGTTGAGATTTNNTTCCAGCAGAGAGAACCTAGGGGATCGGAGCAATTTGCGAGAATTCAACTTATGTCTCTTTTACTAATGAACGGTGAGAAACTCTGACTGCATAATGTCCGAAATACAAATACGAGCTTATACAGATCTTATCTTTGGCTTGATGCCCTCACAAGCCTACGAGTATCGACACGCAATGATCTACAGAGCAACAAACAGATATCCGCTGGGAGAATCCCAAATGCCGAATAATGTTATCCCGCAGCCTCAACAAGCCGATCTGAAGTCTAGGCAACTTTAAAGCTGTGCATGCGTTACTCAACGTCTTACCCTGTACACCGCCGATGTATAGCCTTAGCCGCTGAGATAGGGACTTGAGCTTATGGTCCATGTCATAGATGTAAGTGAAAGACATTCATTTGAACGAATGGAGGAACCTTGTAGCAATTGACTTGACTATAATCTTCAAGTGCAGACTATGTGAAAGTCTGACGCCCAAAGGCTAATTGAGTAATAGTAGACACTCACTCAGATTCAGCAACTGGAGCCACTAGATGACTCGGCTATTGTAGCTTATACGACCCCAAGCTGTTGATTGTGAGGCCTAAAAGAAGTCAATTGAGCTTGTAGTACTCAAAAGTTCCCGTGAGTCTCGTTGCCTTGGACAAGAAAGGAAGTTCGGGGCGAGATGTCCAACTCCGATGCGCGTCATTTAGCGAATCGCACCAATTGTCTCGGACAAACTCGTCTTCCGCGCCCTCCAATGACTCATTACCGTGTATGACAAATAATTCATTGAAGCCTCAATGACTATCTCTTTATTTTCGAGATTCTTTTCTAAACTTTAATTATCACATTTTTTATGCAATAGAACTTTAGGTTTTAGATACAACAACGAACCAGCTATGCCGTCAGCAACTCGTCAAGATCAGCTCGTGTTAGTCCCTTGGGACCCCAACTCTCCAGAGCATGTCAACCGTATTTATGCACAACGAGTCCAATGCGGTTGGGATAAGCAATTAGTTGAAGGATGGAAAGAGAGACAAGTCTCGGGCCAGAAGTCCATTTTCTGGATCGTTAGTTTCCCCAAAGATGCATTCACAATAGCAGAAGTTTAACTTTGACTAGACCCTGCGACCAGATGACCCCGAAACCCGCGAAACACTTCAAATGCACTTAGATGCGTACCCTGAAGTAAGTCTCTGATACTAGCAAATAATTAATCGTATTGACGTCTCTCAGGATAAGGCACCATTGGTTGACACAGCCGAAAGTCTTAGAGCCAAACCCCGAAAGCCTACACATACAAAGTTCTATCCCGTGGGCCACATCTCACTCGATGACAGAAACGAGAAAACAGGAAACTTTGTTCTTGATCTTCCCAAAGAAGGCGTCTACTGGATCAAGACCTTCTACGTCTCAAAAGCACTTCGAAGCAAAGGCATCGGGCGAGCAGCCATGGATATCGTCGAGTCAATGGCAATTGAGGAGCCCCTATGTGCCAAAACCCTCGCACTTGATACCGCCGAGAAGGAGATGCAGAAGAAGCTGTACCGAGAAAAGAACGGAAAGGAGCTGGGCGTAAGTCTGAGTCGTTGTGAATGTTTGCCATTTATAGAGCTGACATGATTTAGTCAACCAACCAAGATTGGTATGAACGGCGGGGATATAGGCTGATTCACATGCAGCCTGGCCACTACTTGGACGACGAAGACCCTCCTGTCGATGCTGTATTTCTACGACGAGACATTGCATAGTATTCAGTTCAAGCTCGATGGTTGAGATGGTCTATAGTGCGTTGACCAAACAACACGATTTGAACTTGATGCATAGAGACAAGACACTGCCGGAATAGGATTGTTTCAGACACACACAGACACACACTCTCTCGGAAGTTCCAGCGAATTAAATGCATTGAAAAAGCTCCCGCCGCCCAGAGACCGTTGGTCGCTGTTGGCTCACGTCTGTGCGTAAAACACGAGGTGGTGCTGTTGGCCGATAACTTGTGGTTTTGTGATGAAGAAATCCCTCATAACATGTAATGCCTGGTGGCAACGGGATCTAGGGATCGGATCATCCACTATTCTACGCAGGAAGCCTAGGTAGGCAGCATAAAACACCCCTCTCTAGGCACCAACATGTAGAAACTGGAATGCACATCAACCCGCTTCTGTCCTTGCGTATCGAGAAACTTTCTGATGTTCACATACACGACTCTGATCTCCTTCTTGTCTTGCCTCCTTCTTGGTCTTTCTTGCACATCCTATCGATCTGATCAAAATCTATGCCCTGAAACTGAGGAATTCAATCTTCAAATGTCTAACAACTTGTCAGAGGGTGGTTTCCATGGATCATTCGGAGTCACGCAGTTTCCCCGGTGCCGATTCGGGGGTAGATTCGGCGGTGTAGCGATAGGTTGGCCTGCAAAGGGCGGCTACTACCGCCATTTGTGCTCAGTAGCAGAACTGGAGTTCCTTAGCATCGATCGATTCGAGCCGGCCAATAAGTCAGACGAGCCTGAAAAAGAGGAGGCTCACTGTGCCAAAATGCGTCAGCTTGGAGCCAAATGGTACAGCGACCCCTTCCACCAGCTTTCGGACCAGGGCAAGAACGAAGATCCCGATGCTCCCTGCTTGTTCGTGGGCTGGCCGGCCGATGGTGGTGTTTGGGCTATACATACTACCTTGTTTAACTCTAAGATGAGAGGTTTAGGAAGGATCGGAAACGCCTTTACTATGTCAGAGCGTTGTGAAGTAATCAAACAGCTTGGCGGCTCTTTTTATAAGGATCCTAAGGAGTGCTCTTTTCTTGATCTCGATGGTTCTAAAGATGAGAAGAAGCAATAAGATATAAGCAGTGCTAAGCCTGGTGACGACATCTTCTGGCACGAGAACGAACAGGGCTGGGAGTGACGATGGAGATGGAACTGGTAGACTTAGGAATGGGTGAATAAACCTCGGAATATTGAGCCTTCTGCTGAACTAATTGGCATGGCGTGGCTGTAGTCATAACATCCTGAATGTTTCTAAGCTATTCTGTCATGTCTGAGTAGGCATCAGTCTCCCATGTCCAAGAATTCCAATTCAAAGTCTCCTCCCATCTCGCCTTGCGACTCTATTACTAATCTGTCGTTGCTGGGACTAATGACCCTGGGGAAGCTCATAAGCCCATTCGGATTTGCCAGCCCACAAAGGGAAGGAGTTTGGATTATGCTGATAATGATCGTCAGGTAGAAATCGGTCAACCTTGGATTGAACACAGCCTCCCTTTTGGACCTTGCGTCTCTCGAACCTCTCCTTAATCCATTCCATCCAAATCGACCGAGTTGCATACATACCAGGGAAATGACCAACTCCAGGGACACCCAAGAACTCCAGATCACCAGGATACTTCTCACAAGTAGCCTCTGAAGTAGCCAATGATGCGTTATAATGCACTGCTGGGTCTTTGTCACCTTGGATGATAAGCATAGGTCCCTTCCAAGGCCTCCCACCGGGGTTGACGATTTGCTTGAGAGCAGCCACAGACCATGTGTTCATCCAGTCAGGCTGGACAATCTCCTTTTCAGAGGTGAAGAGAAAGCTACTGACACTTTGAGATCCTTCAACTTGGTTGAAGAGAGTGACCCGGTCGATACCCAAGGGAGTAAGCCAGTCACTAAGCTTGAACTCAAGATAGACTTGGTTCAAATACTTACCAACCCAGGTAGTTATCGAAGTTGCTGGCAACGAGAATGCATCTGTAGGTGGGGCAAAAAGAAGGGTTCCTAGATGACCCTTGACAAGATCCTTGAATCTCCCCTTCTTTTCCGCAAGAAGCTCAGATACACCCCATCCAACGGCACCTCCCTGACTATGACCAACATTTACATAGTCAGTTGTCAAACGTTCTGGGAACGCAGTCAAAGCAGCTCTCAAGGCATTGAGAGCATCTGCTCCACCAGCCTGATAGATGCCATATTCGTGAGGAATGGCAGTCCCATCCCATGAGGTACCAACGCCGAGACCGGCATAGTCAGGGGCCACAACAGCATATCCTGCCAGAGCTAAGGCATATGGTACAAAGTCCTGATAGAAGAGACTGCGATGGGTAGATGGTGCCGCCGTGGGATACCATCCAGATGTGCCGTGAGTCCAAAGCACAGTCGGCGCCTTTCCATGGGAAACGCCTTTCATTTTCTTGGTGGTATATGGCCAAAGGATGTAAGCAGAGGCGGGGATTAGAGTGCCATTGATTTTTGTAGTTGAGTAGAGGAAACGAGACATCGCAGTCGAGGCAGGGATTGTGTATGGCTTTGGATCCGTGATTTCTTGGAGCTTGATAAGCTCGCCTGGACCCTTTGGGATCTTCAGACCAGCGGGGAGGGTATAAAAGTCATCTTGGTGAGGACCACCATTGGCGAGTAGAGTTCGGTCAAAGTTCATGATATTGTTGATCTGTACTCCTTCTTCACTGGTCAAGTTGGCAAGAGTAAGTTGCTGAGGCGAGAGTTTGAATGTTGAGTTCCATGATGTTGTATGCTGAAAGGCCTGTAGATTTTGGCCAGCGGCGAGAGCTACAAAGGCCACAAAGGCCATACAAGTGGTTTTAGGGAACATTGAGAGAAGCTTTGGAGTTGCTGATGTTTTGGTTTGAAAGGGGAGTTTGAATCAGTTTATATGCATTTCTGAGACTATTATGATTTCACACGTTTCAACAGCTACATCCTTCAATTGGTCTTTGAATACGCCTCAATCACCAGTACCTCAAATAATATACCACTGATAGTGATATTTTCATGAGATGTCTGCCTATGGATGAGAACTTGATTTATCTGTCAGCATGCAGATGTCTCTACACGGCTAAGGTAATGGCTGCGTATTCTTGCGTATTGTAATACGACGGCAGAATGAATTTTGCCGATTCGGCACCGAGACTATTCAGTTACTCGCTAGACCTAGTGATAAGTGATGAAAAAGGCCATAGGAACTACTTAGAGTTAAATGTGAATGTATCAACAAATCTAAACTTAAGCCCGATAGGTCCTGTCAACTCGATGCCGATGCGGTCAGTGGCAAGTTCTAGAGGACTCTTGAAACGCGGTTATTGTAAGTCAGAGATACACCCAGAAAGCCTCTTGCAAGCCAAAGGCTACGGCCCAAAGTGAGAATGGCTGAGCCTATGCTTAGTGGGCTATCAAAAATATGCGGTTCATTACTCTGACCACTGCATTTTTGCGTATTTGAGAAGCTTATTTAATGAATTGAGATATAACACGTACTATTTACTTGCAGGCAGAGTTGTATGATACGATTCAAGATCTGTACAGTATTTTGAAATCTGGTGGCTATTCTAGCTATTGTACTCCGTATCTCAGGAGGCTATTATCTTTGGATCCAAGACATCTGGGCCGGCTATCATATTGGTCCGCGTTAGGTAGATAGATTCTGAGACAGTTCTAGTCAAGAATCCCGACATTCCCAGCATATCAACGCCTCCTCGCGCACGCACCATTTTCATAACGCCAGCACCATGGCTCCAATATGCACACATATCTCCTTCAAGGAACTGCGATGGTCTCATTAGTTTTTCTTGTGAAGATCAAAAGGAAGAACGAAAAGTGGAAAGAGGTGCTCACTGCTTCAGAGGCCATAAGCATAGCCAATGCGATGGTTGTATCTGTAGCGACAGCCTCCGACTCGATGGCGTCTTTAGCCATTTGGATGCACATTAGTCGATATTGAAGCTTTTTGACCGCAAATGTACTCGATAGATCATTATTTGTGACGGCGACATAGTTCCGGCACGCCACGTGAAAGACAGCAGCCATAAGACTGAGTTTAGACATTGCATTGGGCACCCATATATGCCTCATGAGGTAACTAAAGTTCCGCTCATCGCCTGGGGCATAGCATGCTGTATATCCGTAAGAAATAACGTAGTTCAGATCTATGATACAACATATTAGTTGGTTCAGTTTCTTGAAAGTTTAAGATAGACGTACAGAAATCAAAGAGGTAGTGCTCATCGTCTGAAAGTGGTCTTGCAAATCCGGTGTATGCGACACTGCGAGCACCGCCGACGAGCTGGACTGGACTTGGTGGTGGTAGATTTCCAGTCGGTTTATGTGATTTTGCCTTAGGCATGATCTTTCGATATCGTGTATCGCTTTCTTGGTGAATTAGCGATCCCAACTCTGCCTCAGCTGAGCTTTCAAAGCCATATTCCTCGAGAGCCTCGTCTTGCTTCTTGTCCTTCTGCAGAGCACGGGAAAGTTTTGCTGCGTGAGATCTTATCAATCTGATACTTTTTGCATTGGTGATCTCGTCTGGATGAGCAGAGTTGATGAATTGCAATGTTCCAGGTTGAAACTTTGTCGGTTCTTCAACTGATCGGCTCTTTGGTAATCTGCCGCGGCCTCTTCTTCTGACTAGCGTCGTATGTCTGTGAACAACTGATTGACATTCCGTATCTCTGGCACAATTCTCCATTGTTGATGAGCTAATACGAGGATGACAAAGATAAAAGAAGGGAACGGGATGTCAGAACTGGTGTTCGATTTTCAACATGAATCTGAGTCAGCGGGGACCAAAGCCAATTATCAGCTGATAGTATATCATTATTAGGCTAATTAATAAGCTCACAGATAAGCCATGATTACCATTCATGAGTGTCTGCAATAAAACCTAGATACCTAATCGTTATCCAGCCTCTTGGCCTTGATCAAGTAATCCACTACTTCTGTAACACTCGCCTCCAAACTGATCCAACCACGCCCGGCCCATTTCTGTAGGAGATCAAGAGCAATGTCGTTCTCAATGTTGTATATCAGTTTCGGGTCACCAGTAATAAAGTTATCAACAAAGGTACGGTTCGGGTAGGCATTTCGTAGGATATCTAGACAGTCGTTCCAGGTAAAAGATGATGCGAGAACTTGAATGCGTTGACCCTGTACGCCGGGGTCGATTGCTGCGGCGACATGAACAATTGCGACGTCAGAGACGTGACTGTAATACACTTCTCATAATTAGTCGCAAGTATCAATTAGGGAGACATTACTTACTAGCTGGGGTTTGCAGCTTTTCAATGTTGCCCAGATACAGCTGTTCAATGAGCTGGGGTGGTACGGACCGTAGATGCTTATCATCTCGAAGGTCTCCCAGTATAACACAAGGGCTGACTGAGTTGACCACCCAGGGGAGTTTCTCATGCTTAACAAACTTCCAAACAGCCTTTTCTGCCCCAACCTTAGCTGCAAAATACACCGGCAGAATTCGATCCGACTCATATGGAGGAGGGGCCCAAGCAGCTTGAATCGCAGCATCGTTCCAAGTATCAAGGTTTGTAATGGTGTCACTGACGCCAGGAACTGGAAAGGTAGCAGCCCAAAAGGTTGAAGTGAAGACGAATCGCTTCACGGATGGTTCCTTTGCTGCTGATCGGCAAACAGACAAGGCTGATTCTATAGTAGCTGGAATAGCAACATTGGGATCAGGAACCAAGTCCCCAATGACTGCAACATGTATGACAGCCGCGACACCCTGCACGGCTCTGTCGAAGTCATGGGGTTTAGTCGTATCAGCAACTACAAGCTCGATTTGACCGCGTTCTGCGTACTTGGAAACAAAGTCATCCTCAAGCAACCACTGGCTGGATTTCAAGTCTCGAACAGTGCCGCGGACCTTGAAGTCTCTCTTCAATAGCTCGAAGACAATATGACTCCCGGTGTGACCGTTTGCGGCTGTCACAAGAACCCAGGAGCCTTTGGGGATTGCGGTTGGATGATCGGACATTGTGGTAGGCATATGAGGGTTGAAGAAAGGGGAAGGATTGTGAGTTAATGATAGATCAAGCAGACTGGATTCCAGCGGTTTAAGGCTACTTTATACCTGACTTCATATTGATCGTTAACATACAAGCCGGCAGAGCCAGTCTGCAAGGTTAACACATGATTGCAAATAGCATGAGGTCTGTGCCAATCAGAAGTAGTTTTACACAGTGACAAATCCTTATTCTGATGGTATATTATCGTAGTCTCGATGATAACTCAAATAGCAAACTAAGCTGTAGCCACGGCGTTGGGAAGCCAATCAGATAACCTTAAGAAGCCCGAGAGTCCCGAGCATATTCCTTTTCAGAACTAGCCTGTCAGAATATTAGTGACTAGCTGCGAGGCCATATATGTGTAAGCGGTGATCACAACTGGGTTTCATTACTAGCGAGACTCGGTTTATCTCATCCCTAACTCTTTAGTCGGTTTCTTCCGTCCCTCAAACATTAGAGCGACATACATAAGTTTGATTTCATTTGGTAGGCTAGTTCAATCCCCGAAAGATGATGCACAGTTCATGTTTTCTCGGAGTTTACGATTATCGCCGGTGCTTCCGTTCCTTGCTTGACTACGTCGGAAGTGACGGACAAGTGGTTGACTTGGTTATATTTCATTCAAAGATCTCTACTAAAATCTACATAGCCACGATGAACCTAGAAATCAACTTTCAGCTGGGGCAACGTAGATCAAATTCTTCAGCTCTGGAGAGATCCGAGTAGCAGGTCGTTATGGATATTTGACATCATGGGGCAAAGTCATCAAGTACTTTATGTTTCTGCTGGCATGATGCATGTCCTGTAATGCCTTGATTATTGTGATTATCTTCATAGACATGGGCCCCAGTGCATTCAAAGAACAATTCTGGTTCAGGTTCCTCTAAGTCCAAAATGGAAACGGTATGGTGAGCATAACAGTGGAAAGTATTATTAGATAACTATATGGCGCGCAATGCCTGTCGTATGCCAGGACTCTGTGCATGAGAAGGAAAGTGGAAGTGCATCTGCCGATAATATGCAAGAGGACATGGTCTGTAACTTGTGTACTCTGAATCAGGCCCATGCATTAAAGAATCGAACAGCTTGATAGAACGCTTCGTCTTTAGCAAAGACCTGCTGTGGGTTTGACGCATTCGCGCGAACAGCAAAACCATGAGTGGTACCACTGTACAGAACCGAAGTGAAGGGCTTGCCTATTTTAGTGAGGATGGCTTCAGTCTCCGCTTGTCTGGTCTGGGGGAAGATCTGGTCCTCGGCTATATCCATGTCAGCTTTTGATTTTTTTCGTTCATTGCTTTTAGAGACTGAAACTGACCTGCACCAGCGACGGACACGGGCTTCCTGACAGCCTCAATCTCATCAGTAGCCAATAGACTGGGATGAGCAGTGAAGCCAACATCGATTTTGCCGTTTTGGCCTAGTGAGCGAAAGACGTAACGTCCACCGTAGCAATAACCTGTCGCAGCGACGGAATTCACTTGAAGCTCCTTACGTAGGTAGTTGATTGCCTTTGCGACAATTGGGTCAGTGACACTGGGAGGGTGCTTTGCAAGGAACTCGGTGGTGTTGAAGCCTGGAGTTTCTTTTGCTGGATCACCTCCAAACAGGTCTGGTGCAACAGCAAAGAAGCCCTGTTTCGCAAAGTCATCAACCAACCTGCATTGGTTAGTGAGGGAAAGTAAGAGTGGGTGGACAATCCTACTCTCGGTTCTCCTTCAATTGGATGCCATAGATATCGGTGAGAAGAAGGACACCAGTTCTTTTTCCAGGCTTTTTGTGGCCAAGGTTAAACCTCCCGGGCTTGGACACATATAGATTCACTGGGAATGGTCAATTGGGCACTCAGCAAAAACTTGTGTGAAGGAATACTGACATCCTTGGTATCTTACAGTCTCGCCCTTCTGATGTTGAGTGGCTGCCGACTCTTCCGCCGCCATCACCCCGCTCGGGGCAATAGAGGTGAGCAGAGACAGAAAGACGGCAACGGGCTGGAAAAACTTCATTGTGACCACTTGCGAGGCGGAAAGACATTGAAGCGGAACGGTAACATGGAGGAGGGGAATATATACAGCGATTTAGGATAGGTGTTGCTTACGAATAGTGCAGTAATTATCAGGCTAAAACGAGGTTGGCTGTCGTCATTATGCTTGTTATGAGGTTGACGCTCCTGGATTGGACGGCATTATTTCATGCTTGAAAGTCCGTGACGACGTTGGGGCGGGGGTGGCAGGGGAATATGCTTATTCAATACAACCTTATTTCAAGGTAAATGCCGCGCTTTGTCTGGTCCTGACTCCTCGCACCTACCCTGCTAAGGTTACCTCAGTGTCCAATTCATGATTCACTATTACCACTATTACTTTGACTTATGGTGGCGTCAAGATACTCTAGTTATGGCTTATATATAGTCTAATAGTTTTGAGGATAAAGTCTATGGTACATACATGGTTCAAGAATACCAACCCGGGACATCATAGGACTTCTCATAAAGCAAACATCCATAAACTGTACTCCCAATAGACTACTCACTATGAAGGTCTATCAAAAACGAGCCAATATGAGATCTCTTCGTGATACTTTTCTCCAACAGTGGGGCGCTGGCGCAACGGTAGCGCGTCAGATTCCAGCTATTAAGCACGGAGATTCCTGAAGGTTATCGGTTCAAATCCGGTGTGCCTCATTTGTTTTTCTTTTTTCGTTGTTTATGTGAACCTATTTTTTGCATCGCCAGTTTTATCAATAATATTGAGTAATATTATTCGGGCTGAATTTACACTGTCAGAACAGCAAAATTAAGCTTCGATGAAATGAGCCAACTATACAAGCGATTTAGTGCCCGTGATCTACTCACTACTCAATTAGGCAACTGACCGTCCTTACTGCGAAACTCGGGGCTATCATTTCACTTGCGTATATTGAAACTACCTCGGTAGACAAGAAAAACATGAGTATTGTTTTTCATCATTCAATCGTTTGAACACGACATCCTTTTCTGTCTTATCACTTAGGTAAAATACGTTGCTCAGAACTATATACAATGAACATTTGTTGCCTTCACTTCATATTTAAGGCAAAGGGATAGACTGCTTGTGACCAGTGAACAGGCCCTCAGGATCAATCTTGGCCTTGATCTTCTTGAGTCTCTCATAGTTTGCACCATAGAGACGCGAACTCCATTCCTTTTCAGTAAGCTCTGTATCAGCATAGTTGACAAAGCCACGGAGCTTAGAGCCGCCCTTGACAAGAGCATCCTCGAATGGCTTCATAAGACCTCTTAGGTAAGGAATAGCGTCGGCAGGGAAGACGAAGGGGTTGACAGAGTTGGCATCCCAGCGAATCAACCACAGGTTTCTGCCATGAGCATAACCTGTGTCACTATCCTTGATGTTGCGGGAGACACCGCCCCAGAGATCAAGGTAGGCGAACTTTGTCAGGTCAGTTCGGTTGAAGGCCAGTGTTGTGCTCTCGAACAGAATTTGAGCCTGTTCAAGAGTGAGAGGGTGGTCGGTCGTAGTGGTGAGAGATTGAGTGTAGAATGCTCGGCCACCGAGGAATCCGCCGTCGGGCTGGTTCATGCCAGCACCAGCAACAGCGACTTCAAGATCCCACCAGGGAAGGACAGTCTTCTTGACCTCGACGGCGGACTTGATGGTCTTGAGCTTGTTAACGAGAGGACGGATAACGTCGTCAAAGCTGTCAGGATTGCCGTAGAAGTATCCAGTGCCATCATAAGGAGGAGCCATCAGGCTCCATCGGAAGGCAAAGGTATCAGGGCAGTCCTTGCTGGTAGCGTAGTCCTGGATGGCTACGAGAGCCCTGGCACCGTCTCTGGCGCTGAGATCGCCCATAGAGAGTGTGAAGTTGATAGCCTTGTCGAACTCAGGCTTGAAGGTCTTGGTAGTCATGGAGAGAATAATACCGTAGGAAGCTCCAGCACCTTTAGCAGCCCAAAGGAGCTCGGAACCCTTTCCAGCCTTGACGACGGTGCCGTTGTACAGCATGTACTCAACCTCGACAATGTTATCCATGGGAGTGCCAAGATAACGTGACGTGGTACCAAAGCCGCCTCCGATGCTGGATCCAGTGACGCCAACATGGGCACCACGGACGTGAGGAACATGGCGTCCAGCAGTGTCCCAAAGATACTTGGCAACAGGTCCAACATGAGTGCCGCCACCAAATGTCATGAGCGTGGTCTTCGAGTCATACTTGACGTCGTCAAACGCAGCCATGTTGATGACCAAGTTCCCGGGCTTTCCGAAGCCATTTCCTTGGAACGAGTGGGCAGGACCAAGGGCATTTGCGTAGACATCAGCCTCTCGGGCACACTCTAGCGCAAGGGCGACTTCATCGCGAGATTCAGGGAACGCGATTGCAGCAGGCTGGGGACGAATACGCTTCTGGAACTGAGTTGTCTCTGCGGCCCATTGACTGTCAGACTCGATGACGTTTCTCACGCCAGCCTTGTCGAGACATTTAGTCAGTTCCTCGGCCTTATTCTGAGCAAAGGCTAGGGAAAAGAGAGAGGCGAATACAAAACGTCGCAGAGAGCGTGGGGATGCCATGATTGTAGAGCCGATAAAGATCAACGCTTGGGAGGAGTAAACTCATATGAGTGATTTCATTGTATTTATGTCTTATTGCCCCTGTTTGACTTTGAGCGGCTTGAGGTAATACACGGGATTAAGTTTCGGGCCTTTGTAATGGTTGGCTGCAGGGGAAAACCTACGAACCCTGTCATAAAGTCACCTTGGCTTTAACAGGCTAAAATGCAACGTTCCTACAGCACGGTTATCACTGTGATATAATCCTTCCAGCACAACTTCCATCCTATTATGGAAAGGTCGCAATCACTAAACTTACGACAGCGGCATTATACAAACGTCCCTATCTAAAAAGGGAATATCCCTCAAGGGGCATGATCTTCTAAGCCACACTTTATCTGACTCAACTACCGGTATCCCACTCCTTCTGAACCTTCAGCATCGTATGGAGACTTACCAGCATTACGATCCACTATTACCAGGTTCGGCGAGCCAGGTTCCGACGCTTCTGGATTTCACTACCTTCTTTATCCAGGCCATGTTCCGTTTTCTACGGATAAGAATCTTGCTACTACCCTTTCCTGGCATTATGTTGCAGCAAATGTGGACTTTTCCGTCTGAAGTAATTCAGCCTGTTGGGTAAAACGGAAATCCACCGTAGATGGGTTGGCTTAATGGAGAATAAGAGGATTGTCATCGCTGCAAGGTTCCATGTGCCTGTAGCAAACATTCTTACGGACTAGTGTGGGATGCTTAACAATAGGCTTAATTGCACGTTTCAGAAACTTTTCCGTGCTCACTAGGCTACCGACCGCTCCGACGGGGCGAAGCGAGTAGTCCAAACTATATGCAGGGGTTGAATGTCACTGTTCTCAGATCAGACTGAGCCTAACCTGTAGGATATTATTTTTCATCATCGAGTTGACGTGTAGAGAGGAGAAAGTTAGAATAAAAATAGTAATATTTAAGAAAGATTAACAGTGAGAATGTAAATGAAAGGAGCTATATGAGCTCTCCATGGTGAGTACAAAAGTCTAAATCTAAACGCAAAGAAAAACAAAGAGTCCATCCCTAAGCCTCCCTATCCAAAGACTGAGCCTGACACATATCTGCATATACACCTCCCTTAGCCTGAAGTTCTTCATGCGTTCCCACCTCAACAACCTTCCCACCAACAAGCACAAAGATGACATCAGCGTTTCGAATAGTTGAAAGTCGATGGGCAACTGCAATCACACTGCATCCGCTTTCCCTTCTCGTTTCTTCCAGTGCCTCCTGAACGAGTTGCTCCGAGTGTGTATCGAGCGCCGAAGTTGCCTCATCGAGAAGAAGAACTTTCGGTTTGCGGATAAGAGCACGGGCAATAGCGATTCGTTGACGTTGGCCGCCTGAGAATGATGTACCTCGTGCACCGCATGGAGTGTTGAATCCTTCAGGGAGGGATGAGACAAACTCAAGCATGTTGGCCTGTCGAGCAGCCTCGTTGAGTCGTTCGTCAGATGTATCGTCAATGTCACCATCAAGTCCCATCAAGATGTTCTCTCGTACACTTCCTTCGTAGAGGACAGGCTCCTGTTGAACTATGGACATCTCGTTACGGTAGAGGCGAGGCGAAATATCCTTGATGTCCTGCCCACCAACGCAGATCTTGCCAAATGTAGGATCGTAGTATCGCTCAATGAGAGATACCAGGGTTGATTTGCCGCAGCCACTGGGGCCGCAAACCGCAACAAATTGAGATGGATTGATCTGGGAAATGTTAGTGGATATGATGGAAATAGTTAGGGGGAGACTTACATCCATTGAAAGCCCATGAAGGACCTTGGTACTGCGACTCTTGTACTTGAAGTGAACGTTGTCAACACCGATGGGCTGGTCAAGATCAGGACCTCGGCCTTCATTCTCGTCGGTCTCTCGAACGACTGGTTGCTCTTCTCGCAGGTTGAATAGATAGTTTGCCGCACCCTTTGCCCTTGTGAGACTACCCAAGTTGGCAAACAACTGGGCGCCAGCTTGGCCCGCAAACAAAACACCCATGAAGATGAGGAAGAACTGTTCTGATGTATACTCTCCAGAGGAGATGAGTCGTGAGCCATACCAGAATCCGAGTGCCATAACCAGAAACTCAATAGATTGTGAGAAGGCGTATGCAAACATTGAGATAGAGAGAGACTTCACCGATTGGGCAACGATGCTTGACAGAGTCTCAGAGTATGCCTGAATAAAGTCCGACTCGGCGGTCAAAGAGGCAACGGTCCTCAAGGCAGAGACAGCCTCGCTCGCAAGACTGGCACTCTCTCGGAATCTTGCCTCATTGCTCTCATGAAGCCTAGACTCAAGGCGAATCTTGAAGTAGCCAGAGCCCATGAGAAGAGGCAAACCTGCAAAGACCATAACCAGAGCTAGTTTCCAACCATAAGCCAGGGCCAGGATGGAGCTAGCGGTGATGTTGACGGCCATGACGAGAACAACATAGATGTTCAGTCCAAGAAGCTCGGTCAAACTCGTGGGGACTGAAGACAAGGTTGAAGCCAATGCACCGGATGAGTTCTCAGGCCGATCAAAGAAGTCAATGTCCATGACGACCATGCGACTGAACAGCTCGAGGCGATACTGATGAGAGATGGATTGAGCCACGTGGTTGGAGATGTATCCGATGGTGAAGTAGGCGACTAGATTGCCAAGCGCAATGACGAAGAACATGAGGGCATAGAAATTGGCATCTGATGCAGATGGTTCACTGGAAGAGAAGGCAGTGATGAGTCGGGAGAACAAGACAGCCTGACCTGGCCAGGTAGCTGCGGCGATGCTACAGGCGAGTGCTGCGACAATGATGTGAGGGAGAAGGTCCTTCTGTTCCTTGAGGATAAGGAAGATGCTCGTCATAATAGAGCGGTCCTTCGGCTTGGCGTCTCCATCCTTGACCACCATGGACTTCTCGGTCTGAGCTGTCATGACACGCGCCACCTCCTCGTCTGTCTCGACTTCGACAATATCTTGCTTCGCACTCATGTCCTTGTGAACTTCATTCGAGGAAACTGCAAGGTTCTGTGCACGAATGAGTCTGGCATAGTGAGCATTGAGTGCAAGAAGTTCCTCATGAGTGCCCTGCTCAACGACCTCGCCTGCTGAAACAACGACGATATTGTCTGCGTCCTTGATGGTTGACAGACGATGCGCAATGACCACCGTGGTTCGCTCTTGAGAAACTCGAGACAGGGCCTTTTGAACGATTTGCTCGGCGTTGGGATCTAGGGCACTTGTTGCTTCGTCAAGGAGAAGGATCTTGGGATTAGAGACAACGCTGCGTGCAATAGCAACTCGTTGCTTTTGACCACCGCTAAGTGTACCACCTCGCTCGCCGAGATATGTATCATAGCCCTAGGTATTGTTAGACAAGGTGGGTTGAATGTGAGGAGCCTGCTTACCTGTTCAAGTTTTTGAATGAACTCATGAGCGTAGCTGGCTTCGCATGCCTCATGCACCAGCTTCCTCTGTTCATCAAGGCTAAGGACCTTCTGTGCCTCACTGAAACCCTTGGCCACGTTCTCAAACACGGTTCCCCTAAATAGAACTGGCTCCTAAGACTATGCGTTAGCTGAAATGTCTACGAGGGCCAACAGCACCTGTCTTACCTGCTGGACAAGAGCCATCTGGGACCTAAGCCACTTGACATTCAGCATGGATACATCCATACCATCAAGAAGGAAGCGGCCAGAAGTTGGTAGGTACCATCTCTCCAACAGACCAATTGTAGTACTCTTTCCAGAGCCACTGGCCCCGACAATGGCAGTTGTTTTGCCAGCTGGAATGTTGAGACTGATGTTGTTGAGCACGTTTGTGTCGGGTCGAGATGGGTATGAGAAGGAAACGTTCTCAACCTCGAGATGGCCGTGGCAGTTTTCGGGAACTTTGCCTTCATCACTGAGAGGATCCAGTGAGGATGGCTTATCGAAGATCTTGAAGAGCTCGGAAGCTGCTGCCGCACCGTTGACCAGGGCTGGGACCTGTGGGTAGAGAAGACCGATCGATGATGATGCAAGCAAGACAGATAGTACAACACTATGGATAATCAGTTATTTCTGAAGTTGTGAATGAAGATTGAGAATCTTACGTGAACACAGTACCAACAGAGTCGATCTCGCCACTTTGATACATGCGGAAACCCTGCCAGAAGGCCAAAGCATTTCCAGCATACATGCAGAAGTAAGTGGATGAGCTCATGACACCGTACATGAAAGACTTCTTCTTCCCGTGGACGTGAGCCTCTTTGAGATAGCCATCGTATCGTACTGTCATTCTGCCCTGCGCCCAGAAGGCATGGACAGTTCGGATGGACGCCATGACCTCTTGAGCGAAGACATTGGCTTGGGAGTAACTGCCCTGGACCTTTGATTCGATAGGCGCATCAAGGGTCATTCCAAAGCCAATGATGAAAAAGAAGAGAGGCACGACCGTCAAAGTGATGAGTGCCAGCTTCCACTGGACTGCTATCGCGACGACAAATGATGAGACAAACATGGCCAGTCCTTGGATAAGAAGTGACAGCTTCTCAGCAATACCCTGGTTGATACGAGCAACATTGGTAGTCATCTGGGTCGCGGGTGATCCAACATTAGCCGTATCAAAGTACCATATCTCGGTTCGAAGGAGATGCTCCAAGAACCGCTGTCGCAGCACTCGTGTCGTTCGGATTCCGGAAACGGTAACAGTCAAAGTGGCCAGATAGCTGAGGACGAATTTGCCCACAAAGAGGTAGACAAACCATAGGACAAATGTGTTGACCTCATCCTGAAAGCCCTGGGGATCTATCTTGCCACTCGCATAGTCGCTAAATCGGCCGGTAAACTGCCCAAAGACAATAGTCATCAGGGGGAGTGTTGCTCCAGAAGCAATGGAGCAGATAAGGGATGTGAAGTTGAGGAACCAGTCGAGACGGTCGGCGAATCGAAAGACGCGCTGTAATGTGTAAGCCGTGAGTTCATGTAATCCGGCAGAATAGCATAGTCATACCCAGAGGTCTCCAAGTTCAGCCGGCTTTTCAGGCTCATCCTTTTGTGTTGTTGTAGTTGAGTCCTCAACAAGGATCTCCTTCTCGTTGTTGGCGTCCATGCTGGAAGTTAGTGGAGAATCTATTATGAAAGTGGTAAAAGAGAAGGAGCGAAGTTGAAACGAAGGCTAGAGGCCTAAAGGAACGCTTAAGAGAAAGAAGAGAAAGAACTATCTAATTGAGATTGTTTGATGTCAAGCTAAATGAGAGTGGCGTTGTTGGATACTTATTTCCTTCTGTCTTGGACATGTCCAAGCTCACATTCTTACTTGGGCACGCAAGCGGGTCATACAGAATGGCTCATGCTGACTGCATTCCCATATTTTCGCTGCCAAGACAATCAATCCCATCCCTGAACACGCTGCAGCTTCAACAAGATGCCAAATTAATTAATTCAAGGTGTACTAAAATTCTGATAAATATGGCTTAGTTCTTTTGTCGTCTAGACTGGCTGTGGGCTCCCTCGTCTGGACGGACCCGCGGGAGACACGGATAGCCAATCGACATGATCTGCACTAACAGAATTAGGGGCATCTTGTAGGGCTCGGGTCCACGGGCCCGCGCCTCCGAGGTAGCGAGGGCGTCAGCATTCCCTCTCCTCCGCGAGCCCGTTCTCCCGCAACGCAATCTTTGACCTCCCATTGCACTGAAGATTCGCTTAGTGGGTGAAACTTGGGTCGCTAGGGTCATGTCAGGAGAGGAGACTATTCTGGCTAGACGAGCTAGGCTCTCTCAGGTCCCAAGGGCGGTACGTACTACTCCGGCAAAGCCCTCTTATCCCCATTATGGCTCATGACACTGACAATTCAAAAGTGTGAAGCATGTAAAGTCCGCAAGGTGACTACTATACTCAAACAGGTCTCTTCGCTTCTGACTGTCCTAGATTCGATGTGATAGATCCCATCCATGTGGGAACTGTAAAGCTGCTGGTATAGCCTGCCAACAAGCTCATTCTGTTCAGTCAGATGCACGTTCAAAGCCAGACAATCGAATAAGCCAATTGTAAGCCCTTTTACTCTCTATATATCTATAATTACTCATTCTTCCATAAAGGGAAGAATATGTGGCCACTCTTGAAGCTAGGCTGGCCAAGGTTGAGCTACGTCTAGACAAACAACCTGAACAGCCATTGACTTCCACGCCTGCTTCGATATCCGCACCCACGCGCCCGAAAGAGACATTCTCCGTTTCTCCAGCTGGTTCTTCTGAGCCCAGTGTATATGATGTAGCCCCATCCCCTGGTGGTGCATTGTACGAGGGAACATCATCATTTCTTCAGCAATCTGTCCAGGCTAGCCAAGAGGTTCAACGCTCTGCAGCCGCAGAGAGTCCTGAAGCAGCACAGACAATCAGCGAATCATTTAACCAATTGAACTCTATCTTCAAGAGCCACAATGATCGGAAGTTGCCCTTCGCTGCCTCGACTCGTCCTATGCCAGAAATTACACCTCTGCCGGCTTCGGTTGTCCTTACTATTCTACGCAAGATCAAGGGTAGTAGCCATCACATATTTAGAAACTCTGGTGATCCAATAGCTAACCAGCTATATAGCTAATCCTACCAGATTCTTTCCTGGTCAAGCGCTCACTGACGTGCGTCTCATTGAGCATCTATGCCAAAAGGTCTACTTCCCAACGGAACCAGTAACTCTTGGACATATTACAAGCGTAAATGGTATCATGCGACTACTCCTCCGCGAGTTCATCATAACAAAGGATAGCCTAGGTGAAGAGCATAACCTGGAGGAACTCAAAGCACAAGCTGAGCGAAACTTCGACCAAGGTCTTCAAACCTTTGAGCTTATGACGGTGCCTAGTTTTGAGAATATTCTAGCCATCACAGCCGCGGTTAGAGTCTCTCGTATCGTCTTTGAGGCCAGATTTTTAATTAACATTTTTGTTCATCGCAGGTTCTCAAGATTCAGAACGAAGCTGCTCCTGTCCTGGCCCGTTCATTAGTCAACGCAGGCCTCAGTCACTGCCAGATGATGGGCTACCATCGAGAAGTAACCTATCAAAAAGACCAAAGTGGCTTCGCTGACAATAAGCGTCGGCTTTTCTGGACTCTTTATGTATTTGACAAGACAAACTCTCTTCATTTCGGCAACGCCTCGAGGATCCAGGACTTTGAAGTTGACGCACATTATCCCACGATACAGGATGACCCGGCTGAGAAGCCCTGGACCGAGCTGTTTATACTAGCCGTTAGGCTAGCCAAGATCCAGGGTTTGATATTTGATAAGCTTTATTCTGTTTCTGGCCTACAGTCCCCTGCTGTAGATCGCAGACAATGGATTGATGCATTGGTTACTGACATGCACCAATGGCGATACGAATTGGATCACGTAGGCTTCCTTTCTGATATTTTGAATCTCCGTTGGTCACTAAACTGACACATGTGTAGATGGATGGAAGTACCGTGCGCTTTGCTGAGATTCTCAAGCTTTCAAAGACCCATTGGGACATCATGTACTACTCCACTCTGACCATTCTCCTACGAGCTCCAGCAATGCCAGGAGTAGGTACAGACATGACATCCCAGTGCTTCCAAGCAGCAAGGCTCTCTCTACAAAGTCATCTTCTCGCATTCTCGGGCTACGGTGGCGACAAGATGCTCTCGAAAGCAGACTACATCGACTGGTAAGCCAGCCCTGGCCTGTTCAGACCTGTCAGCTTACACTAGCAGGGCTCTTCACAACTCGTCATTCACACCTTTCGTCGTCATATTCCTGCACTCGATAGCAGCATCTAGTCTTGAAGACGTAGAGCTTCTCGAGCAAGTAGTCACCACTTTCCGGAGCGCCAGAGATATCAACATTGGAGCTGAGAAGCTCTATCAAATCTGTTCTACCTTTGCACGACTTGCCCGTCGCATGGTCGAATCTCGCAACACATCAGTGGGCATGTATGATCAGAATAACGATACACTCCAGGTGGCTGGTGTGTCCGAAAATGACCCTTTGACTTGGACGGATATGGCTATTCAGCCATCGGGACAACAGGCTGGAACTGATGAGTTTGCAGACTTTCTCACTGATGATATGACCAACATATTGGCTGATTGGATCAACGGACAACCCCCAGCATCTGACATGTTTGCTATGGATTTCGGGGAGTGATCCTGTAGATGACATGATTAGACGAGATCGAAGCCTAAAAGAAACTAGATGCTTCCTCTTAACGCGTAACGGGTGGATCATTTTCATAAAATAAAATCAGGCAGCTAATGGATATGCGAAACTTCTTCCAAGGCAACTATATTTGTTGAGACATTTGTTGTTTTCATCTGAATAATATTGTTGCCTTGTATTCCGTGGCAAATCTTTCATCTTACTCCCCAGCCTCAATGCTATTGTGATGAGATCCACTCTCTGAGGTGTAGTCAATTATCTGGATGCCTGACTAGGCAGAGAGAAGCCCAGACAATCGAGCATTTTTCCTGGACACTAACCTTTGGTATTTGATCATAGTAAAAGGCTGTTTTGACTATTTAATGAATATGATCTTCCTTGATATGTGTTTGCTGTTAGAAATTCAATCCACTTCACACCTCGCAGCTCTCCAGTTCTCTTGATTATATTGTTTTCTTTTTCTATCAGCAACAAATTTTGCAAACCATAGAAAATGGCGGTAAGTTCGTTGTGATCCTGCAGCCCGTGTATCTGAGTCTAACTTATTCTTTGTGTCAAGTCTGCTTCTGGGTAAGTACTGTCATTGAAACCATCCCGCAATCTCCGACTCATTTTGATACACAGTGTTTTGATCGACCAAGACTGCATCACTGCAGCCAATGATCTTCGGTTTGCAAAGGGATCGAGTAAGATCAAGTTCGTCATCTTCAAGATTACCGACGACGAGCAGCGCGTTGTTGTGGAAGAGACGTCTCCTGTTACTGAGTATGAGACTTTCCGCCAGAAGCTTCTCTCGGCCGTTGACAAGTCTGGAAAATCGGCTCCGCGCTATGCACTCTACGATGTCGATTACGACCTTGGAGAAGATGGGAAAAGGTGAGTTCAGCGGTTTTGATACTGGAAGTTACTGATAAAATGTTGTAGGACTAAGACGATCTTTATATCTTGGGTTCCACAGACGTCGCCTATCAAGGTAGGGCTGTCACATGCTAACCCGACTGGAATTACTGACTGGGGAATAGCTTCGCATGCTCTACGCTAGTACGATGGAATATTTGAAAAAGGCAGTCAATATGAGTGTTTTTATTCATGCTGATCATCAAGAGGATATTGAGTGGGAGGAGTTGGTCAAGACTGCAAGTGGTGGCAAAGCCAAGTGAGGCCAGCATTCAGGCCTCCAAGGCATGGATATTGGTGTTTGTTCAAAATGCCTCTAAAATTTATCGTTCTTTTTCATCTTCTTCTAGCAAGGATCTGAAATAATCAAGCTTTTTTCTTTGCAGGGCTGATCTTGATGCTTGATCTTGGATCTTGATCTTCTGATTGCGCTAGCAGCCAAAACGTGGCCAATGGCCGATGCTAGTGCTGCACGATGCCATAAAATGACGTTATCGCCAACAAAACGTCAACGCCTTTCCTTTATCCCCTCCAGGGTTTTCTAAAATACTAAAAAGTATTTTAGTATTTTTTATTTACTAATATTTTATTAGTATTAGTATACTAATACTAATTTTTCTTTAGT